>OZ007578.1:24745642-24765642 GCA_963931925.1 Onchidella celtica
AAGGGCTGAGAAGGAGAGAGAAAGATGGCTAGAGAGAGAGAGAGAAGGGGGGAGATGAAAAAAAATGTTGGAAAACGAGTTCTCGGGTAACACATCATCTATATCCTTAAGAATAAGGAAAAGAACGGCCCAGTGGTGTACATGAAGGAATACTGGAGTGAACAAAGACATGAGTTGGAGCCCTTCACCTTAAAGCTGTGTTTTCATGTGTACGGACACGGAAAAAGGGTAAGGGAAGCGTCAAACGGAAACCGACACTCCGTTTCCGAAGACATCTTCAAAGCAATCTTTCTATATACTTTTACTACTAGAAAGATTTTTGACATTTTCGTTTCCGTACAGATGGAATCCCGGGTTAATGCTCCTGCCGTTAAATGAAGACTGGGGAAGTAAAGAACTGAGGAAATTAGGGAAAGTTTGTAAACAAATTACCATGTTTTTCAAATCCTGTTTTCGGTTGTATAGCCATCAGCTTTACTGACACACGTATGGGGCTGAACAAACACCGAACTGCCATAGTAAAATGTACTCTAACAAACGAAATGTCCCATTCTCTCACCCGAAACATAATATCAATATCGTTATAAAGAAGAGCCGCATCTCTTCAGCCTTTGTAATCTGATTTCACCCTCCTATTTCCCCGACAGAAGGCTGTGTACCACGCAATTTTAATTCTTTTTTTTTTTTTTTTTGCAGCTTCCTCGGCGTAGAAAGCCATGAACTTTAGAGAAAATGACATCTATATCCTATATTCTATTCTAGAAACCTGGGATTCTGGGTTTTGTTTTTCACTCCAGACGCCCAAATTGATATTATGCTTCCAACAACTTTCAAACTTTGCAAGGTGCCTTGCAATGGCTTAGATTTTCTTATTTTTTTTAGCTGAGATTTTTACACACACTCTGGGCCGATTAAATAGTTTTCTTTCAATGTTTTTTTTTTTTCTGAAAAATGCAGTTTTCGAAAAAGTTCATGTTCGGGACCCACTTAAATCAAGCTGACCTGTGTACATAATGCTGCAATTTTCACCGTTGCCAAACAGGCTTGTATAAAATAAATGCGATTGCATCGTCTTGTTGTGATGTTTTAGTGTTAAATTAGCTATGATTGATAGTATTTTGTAGGCATGTTTTTTTTCGTAGGCAATTGCTGGTAAAATTAGGATAAGAGTTGCTAATTGGCCGCGGATTCCTTTTAAGCAACTGGCAATGATAAAATGTTTATTCTGTCGTTAAAAACTGGACAGACTTCCAATATATTAAGTTTGTAACGGATGTCTTGCATGTTTATAAATGTACCAAGTGTGAACTTCAAAGCACAGACCAAATAAACTAACTTTGAAGGAAACTGAAGTATGTCTTGATTAAATACCACGTCTGTCCTTGAGAGGTTTGTTGAATTTTCATGTTGAGTTCTTTGATCGTAAAACGAAATTGAGTGACCACTTTAAAAGTGGTTTAAAATGAACAAATTTTGAAGAAACTGAGAAACGTCATGAGTGTGAGCGTGATATTATCTTGCTTGTCCTTGAGAGGTTTGCTGAATTTTCCGTTGACTTCTTTCATAGAAAAACGATATTGCGTGACCACTTTAAAACTCTACGAAATAAACAACAGACTTTGAAGAAAACTAAAGAACGTTATGGTTTAATACCATGTTTTTCCTGGGGAGGCTTGCTGACTTTTCCCGTTGTTCTTTGATAAAAAAAAAAAATAATAATAATAAAGTGACCACTTTAAAACCCTACAAAAATAAACTAATTTTGAAGAAATTCACGAAATATCATAAAAACCACGTCTTCTCTTTAGTTTGCTTTGTATTGTTTGGGTTTTATTTCTCACGCAGGGTTTCGCAACATACAACTTTTTCTTTTTGCCCAATTTTGACTTTAATTTTGAAGAAGCCGAGAAACATCAGGTTTTAACACCTTGTCTGTCCCTGAGAAGTTTTGCTGAATTTTCTTTGATCAAACAACCGAAATGGAGCGACCGTTCAACTCCCCTCCCTCTGTCCTGTTACCTCTACATCTCTATCGCTATCATTGATCCTATATTTTTTGCCTGATATTAACAGTTTTCTGTTTCATTTCATTCCATCATATTTCATTTCCTGTGCAAACCCCCAATTTTCTGGCTATTTGATGTAGTTGTCACTTCATATCATTTCAAATGTTTGGGATCGTCAAAAGTGACAAAAAAAACAAGTTGAGGAGTTGGAAGATGACAATAATTACGATCCCGGTGACGATGGAAATACAAGCTAGATAATCCAGACAAAAACGATAAGAGGGAACTTAACGACAAGACAAAGTGAAATATATTGGTGACCATGACAACGCTAAGGTCGCAGAGAAGTGAGTAAGTAAAAAATAAATAGATAAATAATAAATACATAGATGAACAAAGTACAGTAATTAATTAGATGAACAAGTAACATTTCAGGTCTACCCTAAATGAACACAAACAACCAACAAATGACAGTCTACCATATTGGGTGATGATGTCCATGATAAGGTAGCAGATAAGTAAGTAAATAAATACATTTATGAATATATACACAAGTACATACAAGTACAGCAATTAAATAGATAAACAAATTTTAATTTCAGGTCTGCCCTCAATTAACACAAACGAACAAATTACAGTCTACCATAGTGGGTGACGTGAAAGCAATAAGATTGCAGATACGTGAGTAAATAAATAAATATATAAATAAGCACTGTAATTAAATAGATCTACAAACAAACAACATATATGAACACAAATAAATATAGTTAATAAATTTCAGTCTATTATTAAAGAAATACATGAAAGTAACAGAATCTGTTTTAATGGAACAAAAAATAGCTGAAACTTAAACCGGCGCTGCGATGCTTTGAATTATTTTATCAGTGGCAATTAGATCTGCGTCTGCTGTGTAATTTGAAGTGACATCATCCATCTAAAATAATTATAATGTAAGATCAAATTCATGGAACTTTCCTCAAATTATTTTTTCGAATGCCTTAGTATTAAATTTAATCAAACATGGAAGTGGCGTAATTTCTGTTTGCTTGTGAAAATCCGCTGCGCCCGATAGACTAATTTCGCAGATGAACAAAAATGTAAGACTCACCAGATGCATTAATATCTCTTGCGTTCAAAGATGGCGCTGATTCTAATAGTGGTTAATTATTGCCCCAGTGCATTTTTCAGATATTATGATGAGGAGTTATGCATTGCTTACGAAGATTGCGCACAGTAAAGTTTCAATCTTCATCAAGGGAAATAAGCTCTGGGGTTGTTTCAGCATTTGTGCCCTTGGAAGTTGGAAGTTGGAGCTTTTATCTTGATTTAAATTCTGACTTAATGCTCCATAAATGTTCTATTTTTCATCACTGAGGCTTTTCAAGTTTTAAATCAAGTCAAAATCACGCTTTACGATCTGCTTCGTGCGTTTAGCTCTTTATTTTAGGATGTTTTGCTGCCCTTGGCATTTACACCTCACTTTTTCTTTCTTGTTGTGGTCGGGATTCGTTTTATAGAATTTTCCCCGGGCAGGGGACTGTTAGGCTTGCTGTTTTTGATTTCCAACTGCCAAGGTATCTTTAACCTGCGCAACGTGCACACGGACCCTCCGAATATTTCTTCCTTATATGAGAAGACTAGGTGCTCGATCCTACCTACCATAGGATCAAGGGCAGGAAAGTATGAGAAAAATCCCCAAATTCCAACATGCCTGCACCGACCAGGATTTGAACCCGGTACCTTCAGCATGAGAGGCGAGCACTTTGGCTCTAGGCCACCGTCCCCATCTGGTTCGCGTTTGCTGGCATCTTTCCTTTATTCCTGGAGGAGGGGGGGGGGGGGAAATTACCTGATGATGTATGTTTTTAGTGAGTTCTCCGATCACCGAAACCTGATTTTTCTGTGTTTGGCAAATACATTTTACTTGGTATTTTGAATTGGTAATTTAATTTACGTATCACATTATCTGAGATCGAAAGCCCTTCAAGAGCCTAGTTGTTAACGAGATGAAGCGCTATATAAATGCTATGTATTATATTATTATTATTATTATTAAATGCTCAATCTTGATTTCTTGAGCTTTTCTTTTTTTGTTTTTAACATCCATTATCCTTTATTCTGTCACTGCCTCACATTATCGTCGTATGTAAGGCAAACCCATACCAGACCAGATTAAGATGGAGCCCCAAAATGTCAAAGCAGGGCATTATTCTAATTGATATCGTATCTCTGTGGAAAATCATCGTAATTTCAAACCGCACACGTAACTGTAAATGTGTTATCTCTCAGTGCTCATTTTGTACGCGGTGAGGAAAAATAAATGATCTCTCTCCTCAACCTCCCACAGCACAATTATTTTTAACTTTTTTTTTTTTTTTTTAAATCATTGCGACCCCCGTCACATCTTTTATAAGGTAAAATATGATAAGAATCACTTTATTATCCCATGAGGGAGATTCACAGAGCCTTTAAGAGCACATATTACACGGGAGTAGCATCTAACGCATCAAAACGTAAACATATCACAACTCAATAACAGGCTCATTATATGAAGTAACTTGGCATGGAACTTTGGTAAAATCTGGCACACGTCTAGCTATAATGTCCTGTTACGTTGAACTACGGCGGGCAAAAACGATCTCATGGTATTATTGACAAGCGCCGGAGAGTTACGGAGTAGCTTTAAATGCTGTTTCAATCTGTATCCATTACAGGAGCAAAGACTACTTTGCATCAAAATAGAATTTGTGACTGTTTATTTTATAAACCATATAATTATATGAAAAAGAAAATTATATACGTTGAATAATAAATAATAAAACGATTTACTTATTTATGTATTTATTTACTTATCTGTTTATGTGTCGATCTATTTTTTCATTCATTCATTCATTTTTTAAAATCTCCTGACAGTGTTGAAAGAAGAAAATAATTGTGCTTTTATTTCCTGATGTTTCTAGCTTGAATTGATGTCTTTAGCTGCTGATGGATGATTCAAATATTCACGTCATACGTCAAAACAGCCGAGATATTATGTACACTTTCATTACAGAGTTTTTGGCTAATGTTGTTATGGAGCTAAATAATTTCACCGCGTTGAAACATGAAGCTGTGCTATTTATTTATTTATATATTTATTCATTTATTCATGCATTCATTCATTCATTCGTTCACTCATTCATTCATGTTTCATTCATTCATTCATTCGTGCATTCATTCATTCATGTTTCATTCATTCATTCATTCGTTCACTCACTCATTCATGTTTCATTTCATTCATTCATTCATTCATGTTCCATTCATTCATTCATTCGTTCACTCATTCATTCATGTTTCATTCATTCATTCATGTTTCATTCATTCATTCATGTTTCATTCATTCATTCATGTTTCAATCATTCATTCATGTTTCATTCATTCATTCATTCATTCATGTTTCATTCATTCATTCATTCATGCATTCATTCATTCCTTTATCTATTCATTCATTTATTTGTCTATTTATTTATTTATTTATGTATATACGTATTTATTTAGCTATTTATTTTTTGTTTTCCTTTAGCCATTTAAACAATTTTATTCATTTATTAACTTATTTATTCATTCATTCATTCATTCATTTTTTTACTTATCTATTGATAATATAATTTTTTTTACTTACTCATTTATTTATTTATTTTTCTATTCGTCTATTTATTTACTTTCCTTTTATCTGTTTACTTCCATCATTTTCACCGTTAGCTCATCGGTTGGCAATAATGTATGGTGCGGTCTAAATTGTCTGTTTCTACATGTAGCGATAACCATCAATTTGCAGGTCGAGATTCTAAATGTTTTACTTCACGATTTCCGAGATCACTTCGATGTTGTTCAGATTTAAACTGGTGAAAGTGTAAAGATTTACAGCTATCATTCTGAAGTGCCACTTACCACACCAATCATGAGTAGTGAGATCGAGTGAAGAGTGATGTAGACTGAAAGGTTATAAGATGTGGGTTTCGCAAGGCAGTATGGACCCTTTTCATTTACCGTCCTCCATATCACGTGATTTGCAAACAAAATGGCGGCGTGCCCCACTTGCGGAAGCGGTGGACAACGGTCGAACGATGCCATCCTCTTGTTGGGCACCCAACTGTACAAACTCGTTATGTCCTGGTTCTGGCATAAAAATGCATCTTTACTTAGACGGTGCACCTATTCAGATGATATCACTCAGGCAAGTGGAAGTTTTTGCCCTACACGGTGCTTTTCGAAGCCGTGCGGCTCCCCGCAAACAACCGTAACGCGGAGGTGAAAAGGGTATATAAGAGATGGCTAGCCGTTTCTTTGCTATGGTGCGAAGTATGTACGTGAAATACGAAGTATTACCCCTTACCAGCTTTACATTGATACAACTGGCTGATAAGTGGGTAAATAGATATATATTTAACTTTAAATACATAAAAAACTGGAAAAGAAAATGGGAGCTTAACTCTTTCCCTACCGAAATCCCGATTCCTACCGCGAGCCGCAAAATGCGGCTCATGAAATTCATGTTCAATTCCAGTCCAGTGTTTGCGAAACACAATTTTTGTAAATACAATTCACTGTTGTACATTCAAACCTTCATATTTTGAATCTACATTCATTTTCACACAATTTCATATATTTTGGTTGTCTCTCTCTCTCTCTCTCCCTCTCTCTCTCTCTCTCTCTCTCTCTCTCTCTCTCTCTCTCTCTCTCTCTCTCTCTGTCTATCTATCTATTTATACATCTATAATTCTCTCTCTCTCTTCTCTTCTCTCTCTCTCCCCGCTCTCTCTCTCTCTTTCTCTCTCTCTCTCTCTCTCTTCTCTTCTCTCTCTCTCTCTCTCTCTCTCTATCTATCTATCTCTTTCGTTCTTTCTCTCTCTATCTCGTGGCACAAAGTGGCCGTTGTCGTGCCAACGCATCGATATACTCAAACGCAGACATTCTCCGTCTCGCTCTCGCTGTCTCTTGTCTGTCTCTTTCTCTCTCTCTCTCTCTCTCTTTCTTTCTTTCTCTCTGTCCGTCATGCTCCCTCCCCCCCCCCCCTTTTCCTCTTCCTCCTTCAACCCCTCCGTCCCTCAAATCACTTACTCTACCTCCAAAAGCATTTTTCTTTCAAACTCAACGGGAATATAATTCACCTGTCAGTCAGTAAGCCACCCTTCCCTGACCTGACATTTTCACTTGAGAATCAATCGTAAAGAATCTGCCAGAGAACTGTATGACATGACACTATTTATAACCATACGATACGGCCTATCTGAAAAGCCCGATGCTATACTGGGCCAGGCTGCTTAATATATGTTATGTCAAAAGGCATTGGATGGTGGTATCGATTGGCTGAAACATGACATGCAAGGTAGCCGATTGATAAGGCTTGACTGTAAAGAAATGATAGATAGATAGATAGATAGATAGATACATACATAGATGGACGGACGGACGGACGGTCGGACAGACAGACAGAAAGACAGACAGACAGACAGACAGACAGACAGACAGACGGATGGACGGACGGATGGATGGATGGATGGGTGGGTGGATGGACGGATGGATGGATGGATGGATGGGTGGATGGATGGATGGATGGGTGGGTGGACTGATGGATGGAAGGATAGATGAGAGAGAGAGAGAGAGAAAGAGAGAGAGAGAGAGAGAAAGAGAGAGAGAGAGAGAAAGAGAGAGAGAGAGAGATTATGCAATATCACAAACAATACAAACCTTTCAACAGCTCAGGTAAAGTTCAGCTTGACGTCCTAGTTGTTAAGAATGCAGCGATACAGTCGACAATGCAGCGGTAGTTATAGACAAAAACTTGATGTCCTGGGCAAAAAATCGATCACTTCCTCTTCTGATCGATGGATCTAAAACTGTGTATAGTTTATTGATCGTTCTGATTCCTGTCTAGACATCAAATTCTGCACCTGTCCGTCACTGTCACCGCTCTGTCTTATTGCCTATGCTAATAATCTCTTCCGTCAAGGGCTCCTTCTTTTTATTAATTTTTTTTTAATCTTCCGTATCTCCCTCCCTCGACCTCTGCCCTTTCCTCCCCGTCTCTCTCTCTCTCTCTCTCTCTCTCTCTCTCCTTGTGTTTTTCTGCATTTCTGTCTTTCTTTAAATTGTCAGTTCATTTCTCTGTCTGTCTATCTGTCCTCCTCTCTGTCAGCTTGTCTCGCTCTCTCCCTTTCTCTCGCACTCTCTCTCTCTCTCTTCTTCTTTCTCCCTTATCAGTTCGCCTCTCTCTCTCTCTCTCTCTCGCTCTCTCTCTCTCTCTCTCTCTCTCTCTCTCTCTCTCTCTCTCTCTCTCTCTCTCTCTCTCCCTCTCGCATACAAAAAGGAAATGTCACCTAGCCAAAGAACACGCCATATCATACTATATCGACAGTTGGCACGCAAGGATTAAAAGTATATATAGCACACAGCAAGAGACCGATGCCCTACCTAGGACACAGTGCTGATGAAACAAACATGATTTACCGCCAGATTCTTTGGACATAGAACAGTATGTTGATTTTGGTTTGGCCAATTTTACGTGAATTTTCGAAGAGAGTTTTTTTCTAGGAGGATTAATTTTCAAAGTTGTGATTAACTACCACAGATACAATTCCTTTGCGTTGGACTAAAAATAATATAAAAATATATTTCCCCGATTTTTAACAAGATCTGCCTCCGCTCATACAGCCCAGATGAGCGTAAAATTTTGAAAGTGCCTTCTTTTCGACCCGCGGAAAGTGTCTTTTTTATATTATGGGACATGAAGTGGTGGGGGATTGGATCTTTCTTTTCAATTTGTTTTGCGTCGCTGATTTTGCCTCCGATCCTTCTTTTTCCAGTATAATCACCTGGAACTGAGACTAATAACTTACTTTATCCTGGGCAATGCCTGGACATCAGCTAATAACAATAATAATGATAAATATAGTAACAATAACAATTATTATATATATTATGATAACAATAATTTTAAATTTATCGCGCTCGGGTTACCTCGTAATAATAATAATATTAATGATAATAATCATAATAACTATATTCAGAGAAACCAGCTTTTACATCTAACATAACATAAAAGAAGATTAACGGTTTGACTTTCTCCTCTGTTTGGTTATGAATTTCTTTTTTGCAGGCCAACCAGGCAACAACCGGCTGAGATCAGCTCTGTATACAGAGAAATTAATGTAAGGCATAGCTGGAATTGGAAGCTGGTTGTGTCGTGCTTTAAAAATGACTGTTTGTGTACAGTTTTCTCGTGGTCAGACATTGTTCCTCTTACTGGCCTTGTCCACAGCATCCGTTCCCCTGTTTTTACGGAAAATGATGTATAAAAAAACACTCTTTACTAATAATAATAATAATAAACAGAATTTCTAGAGCGCATTTCTAATAAAATTATTACTCAATGCGCTGTACATTGCATCAATAATTCATGCATACACTTTCCAAATCTCATACTAAAACACGCACTCTCATCCATACAAACTTTCAGTTTCACACACATAGACGCTCTTATATTAGTCATATAACACTAGCTTATATAATCAATTGTAACATCAAAGTATAGAACAGAATTTTGAACATAATTTAACAGTTTCGGAGGAAAAGGTGATGTTTTACGCTTTTCTTAAAGCGTTCAAGATTCGGTGATTCACGAATGTTCAAGGGTATCTGCTTCCAGACAAAAGGTCCAAAATAGTTGAAGGATCTATGGCCTATAGTTTTATAGTTTTTAGGTGGGATTCTTAAGATTGTTTTGTCACTTGATGATCTTAGTGAAGGAGATGGTGTGTAAACTTGTAAAGAATTTTTGAGATAGCTGGGTGCGGTGTTACTTAAACATTTAAACATCTTTGCCTCTATAGCGGTGAGGAGCGGAACGGAACGGAACGAATGCGGTAGACATGTATACGGAGGGAAAGAATGTTTTACATTTTCATGGACATTTTCTGTAAAAATAGGGGAGCGGAGCGGATGCTGTGGACAAGACCACTTACATTTGTATATATGGATGCCATTGTAGGTTTTACAACACAATTAGTGCTTTTTGGCAAGAAAAGTACCATCAATGAAAGATGTGCGCCAAATGTTTGCGTGTTTGGAGTGATACAGAATATAGGACAGGATAAAATTATTATAGAGGTGTGTTTTATCTTTTAACTTCTATAAGCAACCGGGAGTGTTTATTTGCTGCTTTTTTATCACATGGATAATATACCTTTTACTGATGCCGTGTTTTGTAAGTTCAGTAAAACTGAATCGCGCCCTTGACGATTGGGTGTATTCTGTCTGCTGTGCTTTAGCTGCTACGTAATAGTACAGGTAAGACTGGTTTTGTTTGTTAGGATTATGAATAGTTCATGTTGTTTTGTTTTTTTAAATATATTTATATCGTGAAGATTTCGTATCTGTTGTTATAATTTGGCTGGTATTATCTTTTGTACTACACTAGTCCACATACTTTATATACATGATATTCGTTTATTTCTTTATAGGAATAGTTGGACGCGAGAGGTTGGTAGACCAGGAGCTTTAGGTAGAGTGTCCTGCTGTCCTATCGCTCTGTGAAATTCAGTCTATCGTCCTGATTTTTCTTAGCACTATGTGGGCGTCATCGTGTCGACTTCGACTTGCTTTCTCCAAACTCAACCCACCATTATAACGGTAACATAGGTTTCCATCTAATGCAGTGGTTTCTAAACCGTTGGAAGGTATCCCTCTGACTTTGACGGGAAAATTATGGGATTTCAAGGAAGGTTGGGGGGGGGGGGGCGGGGTGTTTAGGTTTTTATATTAGGGGGTTAGCTGCTCTTGGCATTTACACCTCATGTTTCTTTGCCTTTATTTTTGTTGCTATTTTTGTGTGTTTTTATGGTAGGGATTAAGTGTTTTTTTAGAATTTTGCCCGTGCTGCGGCCTTGTTTGGCCTGCTTTTCTCAACTTTCAACAGCCATGAGAACACATGAGAACCCAGCTTAACTTTAACGTGTGCCACGTGCACACTCTCCCTCCTAGTTTTTCCGTCCTTATCCGAGAGACCACGTACTCGGTCCTACCTACCACGGGATCAGGAACAGGAATCCCCCCCCCCCCCCCAGCCAAATAAAAAAATAAAAAACCAAAAAAATTCCAACATGATTGCACCGATCTGGGATCGAACCCTGGTATCTTCGTCAGAAGTGGTGAGCACCTTGCCTCTAGACCAACGTGGAAGGGGGGGGGGGGTGGTGGAAAGTGGAAATAACGTTAAATGAAATGTACAAGGCACGTATTGCGAAAGTGCAGAGTCGCTTTTCTTTTTCCTTCGGTTTTTTTTTTTTAGAATACGTGACTGTGGGCGAAAAAACAGAAAAAAAGCCATGCGACATGAAAGTTGAGGGACACAAGTTTTAATATGTTTAGAACCGCTGGGTGTTGTGTAATATCCGTTCCATTACCAGAAAGTAATGAGGAACAACCAGCGGTTACCGCGCGGAAAATGTCTCACGGTAACCAATTCCAGTGCGTGTCTCATCGCTTTAATAGAGAGATGTGTGTTTAGTAATGCCTCGTTTGTTTCCAAATGTCAAGGATGATTGGACGTAGGCCCGAGCAGACTCTGTCTTTAGAGTACGCTAGAGTCTCCGGTTTACTTTACACACTGGAAAGGAGTTCCGTACGTCCCGACTACTTTGAAATCTTACAGTTAGGGTTAGGGATAAACGACAGGGTTAAACACAGGGTTAGGGTTAGGGATAGCGTTGGGGTTAGCATAAGGGATAGGGTCAGGAAAAGATTAGGGTTAGGGATAGGAATAGAGTTGGAGACTTTTTTTTTGAAAAGGCCCCACTTTTAGTTTCTTCACTGCGTAGTTCATACATAATGGAACTCTTCCCGCAGGCTGTTGATCCAAATAATAATGCCCTTGGAGTATCATCTATCTAGAAACAAACAAAATAAAGCGAAACAAACTGAGAAGAAGGAAAAATAGAAGAAAAGAATTGTGAAGTGCCAGATGAAGCAATCTAAGAGGAGGATTTCGTATATCCCGACCATCCAGACAAGATAACCCAGACCGATCCCTCTATCCCTGAAACTGTCCTTATCCCTTAACCCTAAACTTCATCTTATCCCTAACATTACCCCTTTATCCCTTTAAGGACAACACTGGTTAGGGATAAGGACAGGGCTAGGCATAGCCCATAGGGTATCCTGACTGGGTGGTCATAATTCATTTCTCAAAAGAAGAATGTGAACTTGTCGCAGATGGTTAATTCTAATGAGTAGATATGGCTCTGTATGGTCGGTGTCTACGAAACATATGGCTAGGTTTTGTGACAGAAAGAAAAAAACCTGTCTTTAAAAACATTAAACGGACTTCAGGAAACAAAATTAATATTGATTGTGCGGCCGACCAAGAAGAAAAATAAGCCTGAAGTCGACTGGCTTGCATAGTATCACTAAATTTCTCTGTTTGTGACTTTGGTTTCGAATTTCTATCATGATAAAAAATGTTCCACAAAGTGAAGTTGGATCGGCCTTGAAAAGCTATTCACCCACCATCTTTTGTGTTAAATAAGCAAAACTTTCTCCTCTTGAAGCCGTAAATAAACTCAAAACTGAGGATGTAAAGGATAAAATGAAAAAAGAAAAAAAATAAGTACTTTTTTTTTTTTTTTTAAATAAACTTATGCCATGTTTGAATTCTTCGTTCGGGAACTCTTTCCTGAAAAAAATAATAAATTGGATTGTGGTCTGGATATTATCATTTTGGAGATCAGAAAAACATTCCCGCCTGATAAAAGTTTAGCGAAGTAGCAGTCACGAAATACAATTTTCGATGGCTCCTTGGAATCAGACAAAAGCTGCCACTTTGGCTGGTAATTTTCTCTAGCACTGACAATTCGTTGATATTAAAATAAGCAAACGAACCTGTAGTGATCAAAGCTTTTTTCCTCATTATCTTACAACCTTCGTGTTTACTATAAGATCAAAAGCGTTGGCGTTGTGAATTTTAGATAAATTTTAGCGATGCTCGGTTAATCACCATGATTGTGTTTATGTTGGCCAAGATTGTTGATATTGATAAGAAGACGAACATCAGACCCCTTCATCTTTCGCTCGCTAGAATTCAAGCTCGTTCAACGTGATCAACGAAGAAAACTGTACACACTACAACTACTTGTGGGCGGATCTGACAAAATCGGGCTTAAGGTGACATGTCTATACCTCTTTTAGAAAAATCAAAATAATATATTTCTGAGACAATTTCCAGCAAAATATCTTAAGTGAATGCAGAAAAATGGCTAATATTTGATATTATAACCAAATCTCAAATTCCACGCAAAAAGTTCTGCCTTTAGAGGGGTTTTCTCAGGAGTTTGGTCTTTCACCTTGTCCCCGATTTCTTCAGATCCACTCGCAATTGTCTTTTACTCCACTTTACCCAGTTCATGCAGTGAGTGGTGAGGTTTTGCATTCACGTGAAATTGTCTTTTGACAGTACTGCATTTTCTCAATTGTCCGTCATGCTTTAGTAAAGTTCAGTTAAAATGTGGCAAAAAGAAAAGTAGGTAACAAAGTCTGGCGTAGGAAATGCTACAGAAACGAAACAATCGAACGGAAAGGTAAAAGAGAGACAAATCAAGCTTTCGATATATTAATTTAACCTTGGCCAAGAAAAAATATGAAATAATAAAGGTCAGTGAATTTTGTATCTTTTAAAAGTCTGTAAGAACAAATTGCGCCTTTCCAAAAAAATAATATGGACGCTGGCGAGGGAAACTTGTCCATACAGCTAACCATGTATAAGAAGAACAGAAGGATTTCATACATGCTTACACGTACTTCATTCTCTTGTAATGCATTGAAAAACGGAAACAGTTCCGTACGCCCCGACCGCTGTGAACTCTCACCTGTTTTTTTTCCCCAAAGATTTTGATGTTTGTTGTCCTGCTGAAAGGTAAGGGATGGTTTAGGGACAAGATTAAGTTTAGGGTTAGAGACATATTTTTAGGTCAGTTGTGCTCTCTTCTAGATTACAATTTTACGCCAGCAAAATTTGGATTCGTTGGGTTAACAGCGTGACGTTTTTGTATTATCTACAAAACTCAAATGTTCTGATTGCTGACCATTCAACCAGTCGTCTTATTTCATGAATGAAATAATCGGGAAGAACATTTTTTCTGATGTCCCTTTTGATATTTGAAATGCTGGAGAAAATGTTAAATGTGGCGGATGGGATAAGCTGGGAGAAAAATTATTTACTTCTTCCACCGAGTGTTTGATCTGAGATTTGAATATCGTGCTTCAGTGAGGGAGAGCGAGTTTCTTATATTGATTTCATAGAGCAAATCATGAACATCCTGGGTCAAGCCGTAGTAACCAATAAAAAAAAAAAAATCTAGGCCCGCATTGGGGACCTTATCTGTACTAATGAAGTTTTTCGTTTCAAATTTAGAACTAAATTACCTGTTGTAACTCGGTTTTTACAACTTTTTAAATTGTTTTTGCAGGAGAAGCCAAAAACTGAATAATTTTCTTTATTGGACTTGGTAGTTAAGATATCAATTTCTCATGTAAAGCTTTGTTTTCATAATTTAAACCCCACCTCCTGCAATCTGGGAAGGGCTAGATCTATAAGCCAATAATCTCAATTTTTTTTTTCTTAAAATCTGAGTCCAGGTAGTTGTCACTGAGTCAAGGTAGTTGTCAGTGAGTCAAGGTAGTTGTCACTGAGTCAAGGTAGTTGTCACTGAGTCAAGGTAGTTGTCACTGAGTCAAGGTAGTTGTCAGTGAGTCAAGGTAGTTGTCACTGAGTCAAGGTAGTTGTCACTGAGTCAAGGTAGTTGTCAGTGAGTCAAGGTAGTTGTCACTGAGTCAAGGTAGTTGTCAGTGAGTCAAGGTAGTTGTCACTGAGTCAAGGTAGTTGTCAGTGAGTCAAGGTAGTTGTCACTGAGTCAAGGTAGTTGTCAGTGAGTCAAGGTAGTTGTCACTGAGTCAAGGTAGTTGTCAGTGAGTCAAGGTAGTTGTCACTGAGTCAAGGTAGTTGTCACTGAGTCAAGGTAGTTGTCACTGAGTCAAGGTAGTTGTCAGTGAGTCAAGGTAGTTGTCACTGAGTCAAGGTAGTTGTCACTGAGTCAAGGTAGTTGTCACTGAGTCAAGGTAGTTGTCACTGAGTCAAGGTAGTTGTCACTGAGTCAAGGTAGTTGTCACTGAGTCAAGGTAGTTGTCACTGAGTCAAGGTAGTTGTCACTGAGTCCAGGTAGTTGTCACTGAGTCCAGGTAGTTGTCACTGAGTCAAGGTAGTTGTCACTGAGTCCAGGTAGTTGTCAGTGAGTCCAGGTAGTTGTCAGTGAGTCCAGGTAGTTGTCACTGAGTCAAGGTAGTTGTCAGTGAGTCAAGGTAGTTGTCACTGAGTCCAGGTAGTTGTCAGTGAGTCCAGGTAGTTGTCAGTGAGTCCAGGTAGTTGTCACTGAGTCAAGGTAGTTGTCAGTGAGTCAAGGTAGTTGTCACTGAGTCAAGGTAGTTGTCACTGAGTCCAGGTAGTTGTCAGTGAGTCCAGGTAGTTGTCACTGAGTCAAGGTAGTTGTCAGTGAGTCAAGGTAGTTGTCACTGAGTCAAGGTAGTTGTCACTGAGTCCAGGTAGTTGTCACTGAGTCCAGGTAGTTGTCACTGAGTCCAGGTAGTTGTCACTGAGTCCAGGTAGTTGTCACTGAGTCCAGGTAGTTGTCACTGAGTCCAGGTAGTTGTCACTGAGTCCAGGTAGTTGTCACTGAGTCCAGGTAGTTGTCACTGAGTCCAGGTAGTTGTCACTGTCTTTATTTTAGGAGCTTCGCAGCTCTTGGCATTTACACCTGATGTTTCTTGTTTTTGTTTTGTTTGTTTGTTCTTGTTTCAGTGTGTTTTTGTGCCAGGGATGACGTGGTTTTTTTTAGAATTTTGCCCGGACAGCGACCTTGTTCGGCCTGCTCTTCTCGACTTTCAACTGTCGAAGTGTCTTTAACGTGCGCACCCGTACAGACGGACCCTCCTAGTTTTTCGTCCTTTTCCGAGAAGACTGGATGCTCGATCCTACCTACCATAGGATCAGGGACAGACTTCCCCCATCCCCTCCCCCCATCCCCCCCAAAACACCCCAAACACGCTTGCACCGACCGGGGATCGAACCAGATACCTTCGGCATGTTAGGCGAGCACTTTGTCTCTAGATCAATTCTAGATCGGCCCTCGATAATTATATTTGTATACTCCCCACACAAACCAACTCAACCAAACCTACAAATTTTATGTCATGGCAACAAGTCGAAGGGCACAAGCCCAGAAGACTGCTGGATCGGAAAAGTGAAGTAAAGTATACTCCTCCCCCCCCCCCCCGCACTTTCCAACCCCCAAAAAAGCATGGATATCTTCTGGTTTGTTCAAGATAATTTAACCTTTATCCTGTATTTCATCGAGATAATTAATCTGTAATCAACTTTCCCTGATACGTTACCTCTGGCCAGTCAGATTAACAAATTTAAAGTGACTCCACTTTTTTTTATTCCAGTGAACTAAATTCCACGGGGAATCTAAGTCTACCTCACTTTTATTTGCCTATCAATTACATCGAAATTAATGTCTTTGTTAAACTCTCTGAGGGATTTAAAGTTATTTAGTTGGGTCACTCCGGTTTGTCATTAACGGTTGATTAGAAAGACAAAACATGACGTGGTTTTGCCGGGTCACTGAACGTTGTGTTGTAAGGATGTTATTAGAGCTGCTGTGTTTAGATTTTGTTAGCAGTCTCTGTCCCGCTTGCTGGTTCAAATGAAATTCATGTCTGATTCAAAACCCACGCGAAACAGACAGAATAATATGAAAACCATAAAAAAAAATCTATGGCGCCGCAGCAAAGAAAAAAATTTAAGAAAGAAAAAGTTGTATGTAGCAAAGCTTTGCGTAAGACATAATAATAATAATAATAATAATAATGGATGGCATTTATATAGCGCATATCCATTTAAAATGCTCTATGCGCTTTACAGAAGCCACATTGTCATGTCAACCACAGAGCAGAATGGAGCGCCTGCGAAGCGCTCAACACACTACACTGCTTCTTTCTCTCTCCCTGTCTCGCTCACTCTCTCTCTCTATCTACCTCTCTCTATCTCAGAGCAAATTGTAACGCAGCCTGTTAGGTGCAGTTCACAACTCACAACAGTTCACAATTCACAACTCAAATAATATTTGAATATTTGTTAATAATACTATATATTTAATAATGAATAATAAATTTTAATCCACTAATTTAATTTTGCCCTGGCAGCGGCCTGCTCGGCCTGCTCTTTTCGATTTCCAACTGCCAAGGTATCTTTAACGTGCACACGGGCCCTCCGAATTTTTCGTCCTTATCCGAGAAGACTAGGTACTCGATCCTACCCCCAAATAGGATCAGGGACTTGAAAAAATGAGAAAAATCCCAATTTCCAACATGCCTGCACTGCCCCGGTTTTGAACCCGGGACCCTTGGCATGAGAGGGGAGCACCTTGCCTCTAGACCACCTTGTCCATAATACCGAAACGATGCAATAAAACGCAAGAGAAAGAGGAATATAGATCAAGCTTTCAGTACATTAACCGTCATCAAGAAAAAAACAAACTCTAACAGGATGAAAAATTGAAACACTTAAAACAATTGAATAAATGAAACCAAGACTTAGTGTAGAATATTAAATTTAATACAAGTACTTAGCTGCGAGTTCAGATTTTGCCATATTTGGAACACAGGAAACAGACTTGGCTCATCGCGCGTAATTTCTACTGTTCTACATTCTCTTTAAAAAATCTGCTACCACAATGAGCCTATCTGTACTAATGAAGTATTTCGTTTCAAATTAGTTCTATGATTGAGAAGCACGAACAGAGTGGGTGTGGTGTCCGAAAGACGATCAAGAATGACAGTGTTTATAAGTGGACGAGATAATGCTTAAGGTTGCATTGTCGTGTGCGTCTGTAATCGTGTCAAACAAGATTAGCTGCTCTAATGGTGTCCTTCAGGAATATTTTACTGTTTTACAATATGCAGTTTCAGGGATTTAACGTCATTCGTCCCTACATCTCCTTTTCAGAATGAACGTCCCTAGACAGATCCGCGTATATCCAATACATACTATCTCACAAAATGTGTACACACTTTGAATGTTTGTTAACTGATTGCTACTTGCTTCTTCTCAGACATTACTGTAATTTTCATAAGTTGTCCCTGTTGTCTCAAAGGGGTTACAGACAGCCAGTACGGGATAGATAAAAGGTTAAACTAGATATAATAGACCTTTCAATGTGAAACCATGTCAGAGCAGTATGAAATCAGCCGGACTTTGTTGTGTTGATATTGCTTGATTTTGAAAGGGTGTACTTTTTTATATGCCTACTCATCGTGACAAAGGTTCAGTCACTTCAGTGAACATTGGTATAGGAATGACTGAGTGCTGTGGTTTGCTTTGTTCTGCATTGCTGGCAGTCTACAAAGGCCTTTAGTAATGGACATTTAGATTCATAACGACTAATTTGTGAAGACATGACGTCAACAAGTCTCTCATTAATTCTATGTTCTTACATCAAGTGCCTGCATTTCGCAGTTTTTGCTTCCCTATGCTGGTTTCTAACAGTAATTATACGGGTTGTCTCAAAAACTGTATACATAGCTGAACTGCTTAATGTTGTTTGCATCTCTACTGAACTACTTTGTCATCGGTGTCTAGATCAGATTTGAACACATGCAATAACTCAAATAATTACACATCTGTCCTCTTTAATTTGAATTACAAATCTTGGATGTATACTAATTGATTTTGTATCAATAAATAATCAAAGCGTATGTACATTTTTTGAAACAACGTTATTAACTCCCATTACGCAATTCAGAAACGTCATCAATCTTCATTTATTAGCATTCACTAGTGATATCAAGCCCGGGAAGCTGCTTGTTTGCTCCATTATTTCTACGGGCGTTTGATTGATTAGGTCGGTTACCAATGTTGGGATATTCAATACAATTGTTCAAATAATTATTCGAAAAGCGACCTGTGTCGAATATTCGTTACAATAGTTTTCAAATTATTCGAGACTTATGTCCCGTTCTCTTAATTTTTCACAAGCAGTCGGCGGGAAGACAGTTTCAAAATTGACTAAATTCGTCCGGACATAAGCATAGTTGCTGGGACGGTCACCGAGAGGCGTAAATTATTGAAGTATTGAGGGGAGGAAGCAAAACAAAAAAAAATACAATACGTCGCTTATTTAGCGCGAAGACATAATTTAACTGATGTTTTTGAATGGAATTGTATTTCATCTGCGGAAACGTTCGGTTTTTTTCGAAACAGTTTCGAATATGCGAAAAGTAAGGAATATTCCACATGATTGTATTGGAATAATACAATTTGCTGTTGGGCCCAACTGCTATCAGCGGTCACCTCTGTCTGCGACTCTCTGCGTCATTATACAGCAAATTTTGTGCACCCCATTAATTTCTTCTTCTTTTTTTTTTTTTTTGGTTTAAATCTGGTTTTGACAAAGTTCTGCGTGTTTGAAACGTGAGGTTTCCCGTCTGTGGGTCTGGCCCGTGACTTTATTTGGTTTTTCCATTGGTTTTATTCAATTTGTTTGGTATGTTTGATTTCTTCCGTCGGTTGGATTTGCACTCGCCCACTTTCGTATTCGTTTTTTTTTTTTAATGTTTGTTTTTTTTTTTTATTATAATTTTCTCATGTTTCTTCCCGTCTGTTGCAATTCAACTATTGATTGAAATATTACGTGTGTTTTGTTTTGTTTTTTGGTTCTTTTTTTTACTTTGGATGTCATCCATTAAAGTACGTACGCCCGACTTTAGCGATATTTGACCGCCCTTTGCCGCATGTAGGCTTTTTCATTCTCTCCCCCCCTCCCACCCCCCCCCCCCCCACACACACACCTCTCTATAATAGACTGATTGTCTCAAAGAATGTGCACACGCTTTGATTATTTAATAATA
>OZ007578.1:24770642-24795642 GCA_963931925.1 Onchidella celtica
CATCGAGCTCCAACTAGTTGGATGCTGCGCGAGGTTTCATGGAAACTAACTCTCGTGACGTCACTACCCAACTGGTCAACCAGTAAACAATGGCTGTTGTGCCCTTCGGTATAATTATTATTGTTGTTGCTGTTGTTGTTGTTGTTGGTGGTGGTGGTGGTGGTGGTGTGTTATTACTGTTACTGTCGGCATTGGTTGTTGTTGTGTTGTTGTTGCAGTTACGACCGTGATGATCAAAATGTACGGGATTGTAATGATGAGTTCTGCAGCAGCATTAAAGGGTCCCGTTAAAGCATATTTCAAATTTTCGATTATAAAATATATAATGCATAAATTTCACCCGGAACATTTTATTATTTGTATTTGTATTTGTATAACTCTTTAATCCCATTTGGGAAATTTGCCTTTGTGCCATTGCAGCCCAGTTATAACTGGAGCAGGCACGTCGTCGCCACAGTGCAGCGCCGGTCAGCGGTTGTTGTTGTTGTGTTGTTGTTGTTGTTTTTTTTTTGGGGGGGGGGAGATGAGGGAGGGGGAAGGAATGGTGGGGATGAATTTTATTTAATTATGCCCAGGCAGCGGCCTGTGTTCGGCCTGCTCTTTTCGATTTCCAACTGCCAAGGTATCTTTAACGTGCGCAACGTGCACACGGGCCCTCCGAATTTTTTCGTCCTTATCCGAGAAGACTAGGTACTCGATCCTACCCCCCCCCCCCCAATAGGATCAGGGACACGAAAATATGAGAAAAATCCCAAACTTCCAATATGCCTGCACCGGCCGGGTTTTGAACCCGGAACCCTTGGCATGGGTTTCGAAAGCTTATTAAATTAATTATAACCTATTTCACAATTGATTGCATTAACCCAATGTGAGCGACATGTCGGGAAAATAAACAAATATTGCAAAGATAACATTTGCAGTCCGTTTTTACTACATCTTATCTTCAAAATCACTACCCGCGATTAACAAATTGCCTTGAAATAAATTAGACAATTAATGTTGCCATGCAATAAATAAATTGCTTTTCTTTCGAGTGTGACATTAAACTTTTGCCTTCATTTTGTGGAATGTCATATCCGCCTCTAGAGGGTTAAGGAAGCGCAGTGCTAAAATCATTACACTAAACATCCACAAGACGTGTATACAGGGGAATAATGTGGCAGCTTCAGTCAGTGAATGACGAGATGCTTCAGGTTGTGATTTCAGTGATTTGAATATCGTCAACGGTTCTAGAAAAATGTTAGCAAATAATAAATTATGTGTTAGGCCTGTGTATCCTGGGAAAGAGATACCATTGAGGAAATGTGTTCTGGGAAAACGGCTCTCATAATATGACTAAAGGGGGGGGGGTGGGGGGGGGGGGATGGGTGTTATACTAAGCCCGGTCAGACACAGTCAGATGCTGCCAGCAAAATGTACAGCGAAGAAATAATGGCAGAGGGTGACCGTGTCTCACCGGGCTTAGGGTTTACATGGATTTACTAAGAAACTATGGACCCTTTTCATTTACCGTCTTTCATATCACGTGATTTGCAAACAAAATGGCGGCGTGCCCCACTTGTAGGGCGGAAGCCTTGGACAACGGCCGAACGATGCCACCCTCTTGTTGGGCACCCAGCTGTACAAACCCGTTACGTGCGTATTCTGGCATAAAAATGCATCTTTGCTTAGACTGCACATATTCAGATGCCATCAATAAGGCAAGTTGAGATTTTTGCCCTACACGGTGGGCTTTTCGATGCCGTGCGGCTCCCCGCAAACAACCGTAACGCGGAAGTGAAAAGGGCCTATAGGAAATTATGGTGTGCAATTCTTGTCTGCCATCAGTTGACTGTGTCTGGCCGGGCTTAGTGTTGTAGTTGTACTTCTCTAATGTTGACTTGATATGTTTTAGTTTGTACAAACCCGCCTTTCCTGGTTTGTTTGTCTTTGTAGTTGTTGTTGTTGTTGTTTTTTCCTTGTGTACGGCGACACTTAGTCTGACAAACAATACGATTGGGATATTTACCCGCACGAACGAGTATTATTGTGGACTGCCGCGAGGTGGTTTTTGCGTATACTGGTGTTATGTAGGTCAAGAATGACAGATATCGCCTTCCGAATAGCTCCTTCCGTTTTGGGGAGTTTCTATTGTGCAGTACGGGAATGGTGGGGAATAAATTCTATAAGCTACGGGGGTTTCCTTCTTTTGGGCCAATTTCCTTTTTATTTTTTATTTTTATTTTTACAAAGTCGAGAACCATCTACGGCTCGGAATGATCTGCCACAGACCTTTGGTTTCACACACGATTCGCGAGCTTAGTTCTTGTTTATTGCAACTCCACTTTTCGCACAACTGAGAAATTCAACGTTAAACGTTTGCGCTTTAGTATTATGACAATGGGTTAGAATTAATCGTAATTGTGAAACAGCTTGGTACGTGCCACAAACCATCTTTTTTAAAAAAAGGCAAAGTGTGCATTTGTTATAACCCCTTCTACATACTAAAAGATCTCCTATTTTTCAGAAAAGGCAGATACAACAAACTAGATCTGAGGTCACCCATTATGAGAAAACACTGGGAGGCCCTTGGGGACTTGACGACTACCTAGCGTGAATGAGGAAAGAGGGACTTTTACGAATATTCAATCAAATACACTGATGATCTTCATGTAAATGAGAAATATGTTGTTTTAGGGTAATGTCTATTCAATGAGTGTATGAGTGGTTTTTGTGGCTGTATAGATATGCATGCGTGTGTGTGTATGTGTGTATCTGATGTGGGGGTATGTAAAGATATGATTGTATTTGGTGCTGAATGTCTCTGGATGCGAGTGTTTCTTTTAACGAGAAGAATAAATGAAGCGAGGGTTGGTCGATGGTACAGGTTCTGACCTGGCTATCCCTGCTATGGCGTCAGGCGAAGCGAAACTAATTATCTGGCGAAGAAAAACATGCCGGGGTATCACGAGCTCTCCAAGTCAGCGGTTCTCAAAATGGGTTTGGCGCAACCTTAGAGTTCCATAAGCCTTGTTCCAGGGTTCCACAAAGGTTCCACGATTCTTGTTCCAGGGTTTGCAAAGGTTCCACAACCTTTGTTCCAGAGTTCCGCAAATGTTCCATGAGATCTGTTACAGGGTTCCACAAAGGTTCCACAAATTTGCTATGCCACATGAGACATTTCAGAGCAGCCAAAAATATCGGAAATTTCGCCTACTATCGCGGACATTCTTGGGCGGATTTTGTCACGGGACCCGTGAAATCGTGACCATGTTGAAAAGCCTCCACTGCCCCAAAGTTTGGGAAACCCTGTTCTAAGTAATTCCTTTGTGGCCACATGGAGTTCCATAGGAAATGAAGGCAGATTTTCGGGCAGATTTGCTTGTTTGGTTGTTGTTTTTTCTGCTATATTTAAAATGAATATTGTGAAACAAAAAGGAATGCACTTATTTTTCTTTGTATTCTAATTCACATAGGCAAACTCCTTTTGCTCAGAAGCCAGACAATGGAATGATTTTGCCATTCTAATGCTAGGTTGTGTTGCTGTTGTTGTTGTTGTTGCTGTTGCTGTTTGCCACTGCTGCTGTAGTTGTTATTGTTGTTGTTGTTATTTTTGTTTTTGTTTCCTGAGAACGCAAGTAGGATTGCCAAAGAGAATGAACATGCTCGAAGAGGCATAAAAATTATAATCATTTTTATACAGTCTTATTGTCTGAAAATACTGTATAATATAATTAGTTCATCGGGTTTTGACATACTGTATTGTGCAGAAATTATTTCGCCACTGGCTGGGTTTGTCAGTCTGAGATTTATTAAAGGAAACGGCAGATAAATGGAAAGATAAGTGTACGGTGGGGAAACGAGGGTAATAATAATGTTGTGGAGTGAGCAGTCCACCTGACTTATCAGTCAAGCAAAGTTCTGTCAGTATTTCAAAGAATGAGAAGTGGAACTAATGGTGGGTGCGTTTTGAAGGCTTGGAGGCCCGTAGTTACTATTAGATGGATAGATAGATAGGCAGTCACACACACACACAAATAAAAACAGATAGATAGATAGATAGATAGATAGACAGACAGACAGACAGACAGACAGACAGACAGACAGACAGACAGACAGACAGACAGGCAGGCAGGCAGGCAGACAGACAGACAGACAGACAGACAGACAGATAGATAGATAGATAGATAGATAGATAGATAGATAGATAGATAGATAGATAGATAAATAGGTATAATGGACATACTGATGGATGGATCGATGCATGCATGGATGGACAGATAAATAGACAGAATGATGTCGAAGAACCTGAAAACTAGAAGAAAATAACACTGTCAATATGGCAACCGCTCGCCACAAACCGCTTTCTCAACTTTGTGTAATGTACAACACCCGCGACTGGGCCAGACGAGCAAGAAACCCCACACTCCCTTGCCGACGATTTGAACAGATAACAGAAAGATTGCTGTCTTTTCAAAGGAATGAGTAAGAGGTAATCCCCCCCCTTATCTTATGGAAAGAGCGAAACAAAATAGCAAAATGTCCAGACCTAGTGGAGGACTGTGCTGACCTAGTAAGGGCTTGAGACAATACCAAGAGACGATCAAAGGGAGAGAAACGGACGAATTTCCGGTTTGGTCTGGGTGAAAGGGAAATAAAACGGCGAGGTAACCCAACAAACAAGTGGAGACAACTGTTGGTTAGACCGTTCTTAGAGATAGTGGCGCTGGAGATACGGAGTTTTCCCAGTTACTGAGCCCAAGCAAGATTTGACTTCATTAAACGTTCTGTAATTGTTGTTGTTGTTGTTGTTGTTGTTGTTGTTGTTGTTGTTATTGTTGTTAACCTACTTCTTTTCCTTCTTTTTGATTTTCTGTTTTTCTTTTCCCTATATTTTTTTTTCATCTTAGTGTTGTTCTTCTTTCCTTTTTCCTTCGTCTTCTCCTTCTTTTCCCGTTTTCTTCTTCGTCTTATTTTCCTCGTTTCTTCTCCTTTTTCTTTTCCTCGTTTCTTCTTCTTCTTCTTCTTTTCCTCTTTTCTTCTTTTTTTCTTCTTTTCCTCTTTTCTTCTTGTTCTTCTTCTTCTTTTCCTCTTTTCTTCTTTTTCTTCTTATTTTCCTCTTTTCTTCTTTTTCTTCTTCTTTTCATCTTTTCTTCTTTTTCTTTTTCTTTTCCTCTTTTCTTCTTTTTCTTCTTCTTTTCCTCTTTTCTTCTTTGTCTTCTTATTTTTCTCTTTTCTTCTTTTTCTTCTTCTTCTTCTTTTCCTCTTTTCTTCTTTTTCTTCTTCTTTTCCTCTTTTCTTCTTTTTCTTCTTATTTTCATCTTTTCTTCTTTGTCTTCTTATTTTCCTCTTTTCTTCTTTTTCTTCTTCTTCTTCTTCTTTTCCTCTTTTCTTCTTTTTCTTCCTCTTTTCCTCTTTTCTTCTTGTTCTTCTTTTTCTTCTTCTTTTCCTCTTTTCTTCTTTGTCTTCTTCTTTTCCTCTTTTCTTCTTTTTCTTCTTCTTCTTCTTTTCCTCTTTTCTTCTTTGTCTTCTTCTTTTCCTCTTTTCTTCTTTTTCTTCTTCTTTTCCTCTTTTCTTCTTGTTCTCCTTCTTCTTCTTTTCCTCTTTTCTTCTTTGTCTTCTTCTTTTCCTCTTTTCTTCTTTGTCTTCTTCTTTTCCTCTTTTCTTCTTTGTCTTCTTCTTTTCCTCTTTTCTTCTTGTTCTCCTTCTTCTTCTTTTCCTCTTTTCTTCTTTGTCTTTTTCTTTTCCTCTTTTCTTCTTGTTCTCCTTCTTCTTCTTTTCCTCTTTTCTTCTTTGTCTTCTTCTTTTCCTCTTTTCTTCTTTTTCTTCTTCTTTTCCTCTTTTCTTCTTGTTCTTCTTCTTTTCCTCGTTGCTTCTTCTTGTTCTTTTCTTCGTTTTTTCATCTTCTTCTTCTTCTTTGCCTCGTTTCGTCTCCTTCTTTCTAACAATCTTCGTTGTCTTCTTCTTCCCCATCATTATCTCGTTTCCTCTTCTTCTCCTGCCTCTTTTTTTTGTCTCCTTCTTTTTCTTCTTCTCTTTCTTTTTCTTTATTTCTTTTCCTTCTTCTTCTTTCACCTCTTTTTTCGTCTTCTTGTCCTCTCCCATCTCTGTTCTCTTTCGTCTTCTCCTGGCAAAACTTTAATTAAAGTGGGCTTCGCTTTCGGACTGTTATTGTACAAGTGCAATGTTACGATCCTTTGTATGATCAGAAACATTGTGCACTGTGCAGTAATACCACAGTAGCTCATTAGATTGTATGGAGGTATTGAAAAGTACATAAAAAAGTACAGGATGTAAAAGAACCGAATTATCGCACCAGAGCATCACATTTTCTACTTAACCTGTGAGTGGTACAGTTCAAATGAAATATTCAGCAGCTATTTAGTTATTAGCTAAACCATTTTCCTCTTGGCAATATACATATTATGTGTCTCATGTTACTCAAAAATAGTTTGCGTAAATGGATTTCGAAACACAAGCATAGTTTAGAATTAATTACACTCTCGTATTACCTAAAAAAATTTCATGCATATTCAAGCATAGGTATCGAAACATGCCATCGAAAATTACGGTTCATCTGGTGCACTGTGCAGCCGTGCTACGGCAAAAGCCAGCATTCGCCAATGTAAGTCAATAATTCACTTTTTAACATCATTTTAGGAAAGGGAATGTGTCCTGTCTTTCGCTGTTATACGTTTTTATGACTAATAATTCCACGGAATGGAAAATGAATAGAGAATTGAAGCAGGGCGAAACATGTTTGTCTCTTTTGTAAACATTCTGTTCCTTGACATGGGGGTCTTTTTCCGTACTTGGGCAATGTAGGACTTTCTTGTTCTGGTTTGTTCCAACCCCATTTTTCGCGCAATGAGAAATTCGACGTTAAGCGTTTGTGGGTTTCGTATTATGATAAAGAGTTACAATACATCAGAACTGTGAAACACAGTGCCAGAACATGTTTTAAAACAAGTGCCAAAGTGTGCATTTTTGTTATTGTGTACAATATACTAAAAGATCTCCATTTATTTTTCAGAAACGGAGACAGAAGAAACAAGAACTAAGGTCCGCGACTTGTTGATTGCCAGTGAGACAATATCAATAACCGGGGCAGAGAATAACAAGTAACAGGTTACTTTCCAGGAGCCAGACTGGCACAGCTGTTGCGTCACTACCACGGCTTACGTGACTTGATTCAGGTCAGTTGAAATTGCTCACCAAATCTGAAACTGTCTTCCCTTAGCTGTGGTAGGCGTCTGCGCTGTTTTAAAAGGCTTTTCAGTTGTCTATTGCTCTACTCGGCTTTCGCTGTTGCAGTCTGGAAAGGGAAAGATCCCTGTGCTATGTTAACGCAGTGTTGAAATCAAGCATGATTAGGTACACTGAACATTCATTTTAAACCAGATGGAACGTGTATATGTTGTTGTTAGAATTCGCACCTTTTTTGGTATAATCATCGTGGATAATGTCAGGGATTTTTTTCATTTCAAATGATTTTAATGGGTGAGTGAAAAAATGTGAATAGGGTACAGGAACAGAGAGAGAGAAATATTTGAGAGTTTGGGAGTCGTGACCATACAGGGCACCGGATACTGCTGTTGTGGAGGGAATGAATGCAGCTCATGAGTGTTACGTACATACTGTGTTTTGTTACCTAGCGCAATAAATTATTGCATTTCATCAAAAACCCCATCCCACCCTCAGGCGAACCCACCTGCAAAATTGTTATTTGGATGTAATATGAAATCACCTCCATTAATCCCCAGAGGAGTGGAAAGTTAACTCTTGGCGTGCTAATCACAGATATCAGTTCTTCCGCTGGTCACGTTTGTGCCAACCATCAATGTATCAGTGCACAAGAATGCTAGGTTATTTTGTTTTCGGGAAGAAAGAAAGTCGGCTTTCTATCAATAAATGTTGCTGAGGTTAGTCTTTATTCATCCCCTCCCCACTGTCTTCTTCCTGTGTTGGCCAACGTAGAAAAATCCATGGCACACAAAGAGTTAAAACACAAAGAAACACTAAGATGCTTACTTCAGATATCGCTTACCTCTAGTCTAAAATTTATGAAAACAAATCAGGATAATCTTTTATCTATCGGGTATAACACAAAAAGTGAAGAGAACTCTTAAATACTCTGCACCCCTGCACAATTATTTGCGCCATACTTTAAGTTTGAGTCCGAGTTTGGATTTAACGCCGCACTGGTATGGTGATGGCCACTTTGCACCGTTCACACTTTCTTCGTTTTCTTACTCTCAGTTGCTTTATAGCCATTCTGACTTGTTAGTAATAACATGAAATTTGAAAAAAAAAAAATGTAGCCCCGAGAACTTGGCGACGATACTCACTCACTGCCTACAAATGGTTAAGGTAAAGTACCTACTGTACTGCCAAACAATCTTCTTCTACCCTGGCAAACCCTTGAGTGAGTTTGAGTTCGAGTTTGGGTTTTACGCCATACACCGTGTTCTCTAAAGGGCTCCAAGAAATTATTACCGCTGGCTTTGCTGTTTTGGTCCCAGTTGCCTTTTTTTCTTTAAATTTTTCTCTTCTTCCCTAGTTTTATCGCGGCTCACTTTCCTTTCCAATAGTATAAATTAAACATTTGTCCTGGTTACCACTTTGCTGTTTACGATCTTGTAACGTGCTATCTGTTACTTCTTCTCCTGGATATGTAGCACGGCAGAGGCAGTTCCATTCTCCTTGTTCAATGGTTTACTTCTCTCTTGTGCAGTTCTGGACCATATATTGTCGTATATTTTTTTTCTTTCCCTAATAAATGGCGTTTAAACTTTTTGATAAGTCGGTACAGTGTATTCCTTGATTGGCATGGAAATCCACTATTTTACTCTTGTATTTCTTTGCTACATGGAAATTCCAACTTTGCCTCGTTTTTTTTTTTTTTTTTAATCCCCTTCTTTTTTCTGTTTTCTGTCTTTTTTATTTTCACACTAACGCTGTCTGTATTTTTTGTTTGTTTGTTGTTGTTTTTTTCGGTCGGTTCTTTTTCTGTTTTCTGTTTTTTTATTTTCACTCAACTGCTATCTGAGTTGTGTTTTTTTTCTTCTTATTTTCTTTTTTTACTCGGTTTCTTGTTCTGTTTTCTGTTTTTTTGGTTTTCACTCAAATGCTGTCTGATCTTTTTTCTTTTTGCTTTCTTTTTTAGTCGTCTGTCTTTTTAGTTTTACTCAACATTTGCTGTGTGAGTTGTTGTTTCGTTTGTTTGTTTTTTTCTGATCGATTTCCTTTCCTGTTTCCTGACTTTCTGATTCACTGTAATTCTGTCGGAGCTTTGTTTCTTTTTTTCTTTTTTTTTGTCGGTTTCTTTTTCCTGTTTTCTGTCTTTTTTACTTTCACTGAGATGTTATCTAAGTTGGTTGTTTTTTTTTTTCGTGCTTTTTATTTATTTCCACCGTTTTGTCCTACTCACAGTCTTCGCGTCTTCACTCCCTAACGTCTCCTACCACTTTGGCCTCACGCCTTTCAAAGTCTTGAAACAACAGCCAACGCGGTGTCGACGTCAAGTTCTATTTGAGCTACAGAGCACCCTCATTTCCTGTACTCTGGGCGCCACCATCTTCGGCCCGGAAGTTTAGGGCAACCTCCCATAATACTTCTTAATTTTACAGGGCCGACGGGGATGACTCAGGGCGAGTGCTAGTGGTCTTAAAAACCCACGCTGTACACAATGCGAAGTGGTTTTAAAAGTTATTTGTGTAGAGTTCAGAGCTTGCCAACGCTACATTTCGTCAGACACATACAGGAGGCCGGAGTTTACAACAGCGTAATCGAATAACTGCTCTCGGGGACTGGGGGGTCATCCCTAGAAGTGGGTAATCGCGATTCTAGCAATTTCTGATCCCCTCTCCCTCGTGTACGCTTTTCGTGTGCTTGGCTTTAACCCTTCAAGTTGTATTCGTTTTTTTTTATCAAAATTGGGCCAAAAAGAAAAAGTTGTATGTAGCAAAGCTCCGCGTAAGAAATACTACCTGAACGATACAATGCAAACTAAAAGGGAAGACAGAAGATGTGGGATATTTCGGCTCTCGCCTCTATCAAGAAAAAAACAAGAAAAAACAACAACAGAAAAACAGAAAAATCTAACAGATAAAACAATGGAACAGTAAAAGATTACAATAGGAAATAATATTAGAATCGAAACAGAACATGTGTACTTATCTAAGTTTTTATAATATTTCGTCCATTCGATTTTTGTACAATCTGACAACTTTTCTTTTCTTGGTCCTGTAAAAGTCGACCTTGGTTCTTCTTTGTTCCAACTCCTCGACTGTTGGCACAACTGGGATATTCGACGTGAAAAGTTTGCGACTTTTAGTATTATGATAAGGAGTTACAATAATTCGGAACTGTGAAACAGCTCCTTAAGTGCCACAACGCATTTTAAACAAGCTCGACAGCATGGTACAGTTGTCAGGCACAATCAGTGTAGTTCAACACTTTAAGGCGTACTGGCCATTGACAAGCAGCAACAGTGGTTCAGCTAGATGTCAAGCGATTAGACAGAAAATGTTCTTACAGACCCAAGTGGGCTCCAAAATGTCCCATAAGCATTCTAGTTATTACGTTATGTTCTGTTTTAGATTGGAATGTCGGCAAAGAGAAGTTGTGGTTGAGTGTTTCATTTTTTTTTTTGGTCTTTCTTTCTTTCTTTCTTTCTCTCTTTCTTTGTTTGTTCTTTCTTTCTTTTTTTCTCTTTTTCCTTCTTTGTTCTCTCTTTCTTTCTTTCTTTCTTTTTTCTTTCTTTCTTTCTTTCTGTTTTTTCTTTCTTTTTTTTTTTTGTTCCTTCCTTTCTTTCTGTCTTTTTTTTCCTTCTTTTTTTCTTATCTTTTTTTTCTTTCTTTCCTTTTTTCTTTCATTCTCTCTTTTTCTTTCTTTCTTTTTTCTTCGTTCTCTCTTTTTTCTTTTTCTTTCTTTCTTTCTCTCTTTCTTTTTTTCTTTCTTTCTTTCTCTTTTCTTTCTTTTTTTCTTTCTTTCTTTCTTTCTCTTTCTTTCTTTCTTTCTCTCTTTCTTTCTTTCTTCTTTCTTTCTTTCTTTTTTGTCCTTCTTTATTTCTTTCTATCTTCTTTCTTTACCGCTTTCTTTTTCTTTTTCTTTTTCTTTCTGTCTTTCTTTCTTTCCTTCTTTCTTCCTCATTGCTTTGGTTTTTTCGTTATTTTGTGTCTTTTTTTTTTTGCTTTCTCTCCTTCTCTCGTTTTTTTCTTTTGTCTTTTTCCGTTTTTTCTGTTCTTTCATGCTTTCATTTATTTCCAGTTCTTGCTTTTAGTTCCATCTTTCTTTCTTGATGATCTCTCTTTCTCTCTCTCTCTCTCTCTCTCTTTCTCTCTCTCTCTCTCTCTCTTTCTCTCACTCTCTCTCTCTCTCCCTCCCTCTCTCTCCCTCTCTCTCCCCTTCATTCTTTGAAGATGACGTTATGAGATAAAGCCCTAAAAACAGCTTTCGTAACCCGGCAGTGAAACTATCAGGTGCCAGCAATGTCTACAGACAATCAAAACAATGAGCAATCTTCAACGAACACGCAAATTATACAGGAGGCTTTATCTCAGAAGTGTAATAGTGCAGACAGAGTAGAGTCATCAAGCACCAAGTCGCACCTCGCCCCACGAGCAAGGGGAGAGGAGAGGTCTGTAACGTCGGTGACAGAGTGAAGGCCTCTCCCTTCCCCTTGCTCTCCCCAAATCGAGCGATGGCACTATCTTGAATCATGTTTTTATTTCAAAGCGGGATAATTAAAAGTGTGTTATAATTCATTGTGTCCCATCATTCAAGTGTATTTATGATTTTCAATGTTCACTAAAAATGGATGAAGAAATATTTAAGTGGCTGCTTTTATATTGGTTGAGAAAAAGAAGATTGAACAGACGCTGTTATTGGGTTCACAAAATTTACCAATGGCGAAGTAAGTATGGTGAATATCATCAGAAAAGTTTAAAGGCCGTGTTGTACGATTACAAGAAACAAGACAATGGTGTAAAACAAAACACTGCACAACACGTCGCCTGTTAAGTTTTGGTGCGAGAGGGGCGAGCAATTTTAGTGCAGCACTAAAATGCAGACCCCAACTGTTTTTGGGGCGAGCAAGCAAAAAGGGGAGAGGAGGGGCTGGTGACTCCACTCTTGTCTACCGCAACGCATTTCCTGTAACTTAAAGCTCACCTCTCCCCAAATTAGGGACAGGCCCTTTTTGGTGAGAGGATAGGGACTCCACTCTGTCTACCGCAACGCATTTCCTGTAACTTAAAGCTCACCTCTCCCCAAATTAGGGACAGGCCCTTTTTGGTGAGAGGATAGGGACTCCACTCTGTCTACCGCAACGCATTTCCTGTAACTTAAAGCTCACCTCTCCCCAAATTAGGGACAGGCCCTTTTTGGTGAGAGGATAGGGACTCCACTCTGTCTGCACGTTAAGAATGTTCCCAGGTGATCAGAAAGGAGACCCAAATTGCCCAGGGTAAGCTCAACTTTGCTTTGGTTGTCAGCATTTGATTACAACACCAAGTGATCTTGGGGTAGTTGCAGTTATCTTCAATTTGGCTGGTCCCATCATTGTGTATTAAGAGTCAGAACCTCAGAATCAAAGACAGGTAACTTGTGACACGACGTTAATGGAAAGTTATTTCCACTTTGCTCTTGTGGGTTTGGGTTGTTTGGAGGAAGAGGAGAACTCTTGTGATGTGATGTATATGTCGCGATGTGAGTTAGATGGGGAGAATTCGACTGACACTCTTTCGAGGTCCGCTCCCACAATCGACGAACACACAAAAAAAAAATACTTGCACTCTAAAAACTAAATAAATCAATTGCTTTGATTTTTAGCAGAACTGTAGGGCAGTTTAATTACAGGAATTAATGTAACAAATATAATTATAAATATAAATATCAATTCAAAGGCAACTGAATCTAACTAATGAAACTACAGCTTTCTATAAAGACTAACTTATTCACTCTAACTACTTGCAGGTCATATGAGTTAGATGCCAAATAGAATCCGCGCACGTGGCGACGGATATAACAGTTTAAATTCTATTAATTCAATGAGACATGTGATGATATGGACATTTCCTCTAGACACGCCATGGAGAATGCTTGTACAACCATGCGTTGTCTGGCGGTAGCTCTGAAACTGTCTTCAAAAGTAAGTAGAACGGTTCACTTTCATCATTACAAATTAGTATGGACTCTCACCATGCGGCCCTCAATGGGAGTGAGAGCGCTGGATGTAAACGCTGTGGGTTCATATCAAACCAAGTAGCTTAGGCTCTGGAGCTTTAAAACATGGCGCTCCTCACAATATGGACTGCTCAACTGCGTCTCTATGTCTCTCATCTGGCTGAGGACTATCGCCGTCCACCTCGTAAATGGATTGTCTACATGTGGCATCTATCAAAGCTCTGCACGGGTTTAAATACTAAAGCTATGTCTCGACCTTCCGTCCAGATTCATACATTTGATTGGTGCAGTCGCTTCAGCTCAGCCTGCAATATTAATTTATGCTTGTCATGGCCTTGCGCCAAATCAAGGTCACTTTTACGGTCTAGACAAAATTTAAAATGCGAAACATTAACTACTAAAATCTTCAAACCCCGTGCTTTCTACTCTTATGCACGAATTTCCGAACGCCAACTAAGCGTCTAAATAAACTACCTTTACTCGCCCCTTATCTATGTTAATCAAAATCACGGGGTCGAGAACTGCTCTGTCATTCCTAGCTATACATTTATTCTGTCTCGCCCCTCCTTCTCTCCATCTATCAGAAAAAAGGTGTTTCAAAACAAACTGTTCACGAGAACAAGCTCAAGGACAAATTACGCTGGTTATAATCAACAAGATCGTAAAAATTAACTCACTGACGTCGTGACCTAGCACGGCATTTATGATCCTAATGTGATCATGACAGTATAGACCCTTTTAATTTACCGTCCTCCATATCACGTGATTTGCAAACAAAATGGCGGCGTGCCCCTATTGTAGGGCGGAAGCTATGGACAACGGTCGAACGATGCCATCCTCTTGTTGGGCACCCAACTGTACAAACCCGTTACGTGCTGGTTCTTGCATAAAAATGCATCTTTGCTTTGAGGGTGCACATATTCAGATGCCGTCATCAAGGCAAGTTAAGGTTTTTGCCCAACATGGTGCATTTCGAAGCCGTGCGGCTCCCCGCAAACAACCGTAACGCGGAAGTTGAAAGGGTCTATACCTGTCGCCCTAAGTGAAAACGACGTAACTGACAACATGGCGCGACAAAACTGTCTTGAGACGGCTGGCGGAAAGAGAGAGCTCTCGTACTAACAGTCTCAGAACAGACATTGCTCCATGCGCCACCAGCTTACATTGGGCCCATAACCAACAGAGCCCTCTTCTTTGCCTCGGTTTTCTGGAGTTAAAACGAGACCTCAGAGAAACTGCAGCAAGTAAAGGATCATAATAATTGGCCTAGAGGCAAGGTGCTCGCCTCTCACGCGGAAGATATCGGGTTCGATCAACGGTGCAGGCATGTTCGAATTTTCTTGGGTAAAAAAAAATCCTCTTAATGATCCTATGGTAGGTAAGATCGAGCACCTATTCTTCTCGGATAAGGAGGAAAAACTCGGAGGACCCGTGTGCACGTTGTTTGGCAACTTGAACTCGAGAAGACCAAGCCGAACAAGACCTCTGTCCGGGCAAAATTCTATCCCCCCCCCCCCCCCCAAAAAAAACAACACCTGATCCATACCACAAAAATGCATAGAAACAAGGACATGAAAAATAAAAACAAGAAAAAGTGAAGTGTAAATGCCAAGTGCAGCGAATCTCCTAAAAAAAAAAAAAAAGACCTTAACATTGAAGCAGGACTGTCTCTCTATTGATTGAAAGGAAGTTCAAGCCTGGGTGAAAACTGACGTAGATCAGACTCAGTGTACATGACAACCTTACTCGAATCAATCATTTTTGGGTAATTCTGCATCCCATGTGGAGTTTGAGTTTGGGTTTAAGTTTAACAGCGCGTCGGCACAATCATGGCCACTTTGGGCCTTGCACAGCTTCTCTGCTCTCTTACATTAGATTACTTTTCAGCTTTCAGAGTCCGACAGACAATTCCAAATGAAAGTGAAATCAAAAATCTAGAGGGAAAAAGGTAATTACTGTACACCTGTCTGCCTTTGACATAAAAGGATTATGACGAAAAATAAAAACCACAGAAACACCGTAGAGTCGCAACAAGGCTAGAGACAAGGCAAAATTTGGCAAAAAGAAAAAGTTGTATGTAGCAAAGTCTCCCGTAAGAAACAATACCCAAACCATACAATGAAACGCAAACTAAAAGAGAAGACAGAAAATGGCCGATATTTTGGCAACACCCGTTTTCAATGAAAAAAACAACAACGGAGGAAAAAAAAAAGGAAAATTGAACAGATAAAACAATCGAACAATAAAAAGATTTGAATAGGAAATGTATAAAATCTAAAGTGAGAAACGTTCAGTGAGACAATGAAGTAGAAAAACAGCCATGCTGTCGGTTACGTCATTTTTCCTTTGGGGTCAGTATGCCTTTCTTCAGATCTATTGGTGTGACGTAATAAATCAGGTTAATGGGATATTGTCTTTTTGAAGTCTGTTGCGAAACAGACCTGACTCAACGTGTATGGACTTCTAATATGTTGCATTTGCAAACATGCTATTTTCTTCATTAAACATGCATTCCGACTCGATGTATTGCTCCTTCCCCTCCATATCGCCGTGGCTTCTGAAGGGATATTAAGCTTGTGTCAGAAATGAAATGAGATCTCGTATTTGGCTGGCAACATCTAAGCTAAATCAGATTCATAAATAATTCTGTGTCCTGAGCAGAAGGAAATTGAAGAGACAAAGCAATTATTATCGGGCGTTTTGGTAAATAATCTTTCATTTCATTCTCGAAGTTATTAGAAAATCATTGGATCAGTTGCGGGCTAAGTTCCATGACATTTTTTGATGTTGTCAGCAGGATTAATTAATAACATAAGCAGGACCGGCGGTTGCCTATTGATGTGTTTAATTTACTGTGTAGTTTTCTTGCTCTTTGAAGTACAGCTTTGTAAAGTACAGCTTTCTCCCCCTCTCTCTCTCTCTCCCTCTCTCTTTATCTCTCTCTTTCTCTCTCTCTCTCTCTCTCTGGCTCTCTCTCTTTCTCTCTCTCTCTCTCTCTCTGGCTCTCTCTCTTTCTCTCTCTCTCTCTCGCTCGTTCGCTTTCCCTCTCTTTCTGTATGTTTGTATGTGTTTAAACTCTTTGCTTGCGTGCTCTCTCGTTACATTGGTTGGTTGGTTTAGTGATTGCGTGCTTGCTTGTTTGGTTGGTTGGTTGATTGCTTGCTGGCTTGGTTGAATGGTTGGTTGATTGATTGGTTGGTTGGTTAGTTGGTTGGTTGTTGGTTGGTTGGTTGGTTAGTTCGTTGGTTGATTGGTGGAAAAGATGTCATATTCCACCTGTTATGATAGTACCGATGTCCACATAAGCAATCTAGTTAAAGAGATCATACACTTCCAGAAAGAGTGCGGTCGGTCCTAATGAATAATTATAATAGTCTTCGATGCCGTAATAGTTATTCAGTATATCACCTCAGGACATAAAGCCACACTATGGCGAAAGAAAAAATATTAACTAGAGAATAGGCTGCCAGCTATTAACACGAATGGGTGCCGTCTTCATTCCACAGGGTCGTAAGGAATGTATGACTTGTTAAAAACTTTCTCTGAAGACGACACGCGGGTGTCTGGTAGGTGCCTCAGTCAGGATCTCCATCTGGCGTACTATTCTGCTATGTTCTGTCTATGGGCTTGCTTCTTCCAAGCAATATATGGCCGTTCTCGTATCTACGTGTTTTCTCCAAACTCGAACTCAAATTGAAAATCTCACACCATACAAATTCAACTCAACTTACTGAAATTACGTATTAAATGGGACATTTCAGTGGCGCTAAATCTTTAATAAAACATGTCACCAGAATTTAACAATATTGTACCTTTTGATTTATTATTTTTTAAGGAATTACTCATTATCTACGTTGTACGACGTGTCTCTGGATTTTTTGGAGTGTCTTTGGATTTTTGAACATTATTGCTTAGGTCCGTCAGAGTTCTTCAGATCAAATGTCATCTGAGAGGTCAGGTGACAGATTGTGACATGTAAAATTCAGGTATGGTGTAACTCTTATTTCCCGCGGTTACATTGTTTTCAGCATCCCGTTTTCTAAAGACGTATTTGTGAATGTGCATGAGAAAGCCCACAATGTGTCGACAGAGCTGATTTTGAGAAAAACGGCTTTGAAGTGAAAATAATTATGGGTCCGACACAAACTTTCAACTTGGCTGTTGTTCAGGGGACCGTGGCATGTTACAGGGTAAACTGTAGACGAGCAGTGAACACTACTCACTATAATCTCTATAACTGATTTGTAATTAGACTACGGTCTCCTAACAAGATCCAAAAACTTCCGACTTGGCTGTTTCTAGGGGACCGTGGCATGTTACAGGGTAAACTGTAGATGAGCAGTGAACACTACTCACTATGATCTCTATAACGGCTTAGTCACTAGACTACGGTCTCCTAACATCAATCACTCCAATATTACTTGGTCAATTAGCCATTGCCCCCTATAGGATTAAATGCCGTTTTCTCAAAATCTTGTTTTAGGGGGGTCAATGATTTCAATTTATCATGTCTTGTCTTTTATTAGATCTATATGTACAGAACTGAAAATGTCATGTTGCCGACTTATTGTGGGTTTTCTCATGCACACCCACATTTATTAACTACAGTGGAAAGTTATGACGCGACAGCCCTAATAGAGGATGCTGTATTAAAATGAAAATAATGTGCGGCGGCGTACACGTTGTGTTGAGCGGGTGGTCGTTGTGTGCTTCTGGTAGGGTTTCCCTCTGTCCTAGCATTCTATTACATTCTGTCTATCGCCTTGCTTTTTTCCCTAGCACAGGGGTGACCGTCATCGTGTGGACGTGCTTTCTTAAATCTCGAACTCAAGACTGAGACTCCTGTAGTCTTACGCTGAGCATCTTGTGGCGAGCGTTTCTCCAGAATCAGAAATAATTATGTAATAGCTGTTTCTTTGTCTAAGTCGACCTATACCAGTAGTTTTCAGAGTCTCAGGACCCCCCACCCCCCACCCTTGGGATGTGAGATTTCATCATTTCTCCCCCATTTTGAATTGTTGTCTAATCATTTTGTCACCATGATCCATTTGTTACAGCCCCCCCCCCCCAAACAAAAAAACCCACCTCTGATTGGTACTGCACAATGGCGACGACATGCCTGCTCCAGTTGTAACTGGGCTGCAATGACACTAGTGCAGCTTTCCCAACTGGGATTAAAGAAGTATACAAAATACAACCAAAACAAAAAAAACAAAATAATACTTTTACAATGGTAATTATTTGAACAATTTATGAACGTTAATTTCTTTATTAATCGCAGTCAAATGAAAAAAAAAACATCTTTACTAAAATGAAACATAATAAATACATGCGCAGTGCACAATAGCACACTCTTTCTCAGTGTGGAGTTTTTCCCGTTAAAAAAAAATCTTTTACTGAAATGGATCATGATATCCACAGTGCATTATACTACATTCTCAGTTTGGAGTTCCTCCCTATAGCCAGATGTCTCCCCTTTGAGAATCACTGATCTAGAACCTTGTAGTGTCTGCCCAGACAGGATTCCCCGGGGAGACAAAGCCTATTGTAAGCTACAGTAATTTCCAACCTAGAAAGGTACTTGTAATTTAATATTGATCACAATTTTGGTCTACTTATTGCACGAGAGCTCTGGTTAGATGAAAGAATCACAAAAAGTGCAGGCTGATCAGGAAAAATAGGCGGTTCGTGGTGGAAGCTCTCAGTTTTCTATAAGATGTATAATTACACTGGTGTGACATACTCTTAAGTAACACTAAAATCCATAGCCTACACCATGAATCCATCGTCGCCTCACGATACCGAAGTGTCAGTACAGTGCACAGACTAATAAAATATACAGACTAGATGATCCCACTGTGTGACGTCACAAAACAGCGAAAGGTCATGAACCATCCGCCACATTAGGTTTACGCTAACGACCGACGCTTCAGCATAGCTACAATGTTGAATGACACCATTTTGACGCACCTATTGAACGCGGAAGTTTGGTTCCGCACCAAGAAATTAATACATGTATAACCAATCTTGACAAATTAAAAAAAATTTCTACTGCAGATAGAACTAGAATCGGAATTTCCCGAGCGGCGGCCATGTTGGTTATGCGGCCCCCGCTCGGGAAATTCCGTAAAAAACGACACAGCCCGAAGCTCGTATTTCCAGTCTGTATATTTTATTAGTCTGTGGTACAGTGCGCTTATCGGTGTGGTTTCGGGTTGACGGAGTTAGAAAGTAAGCTTTGCGGTGGCGCCACTTGTTTCTTCTCGGTGTCGTTTCCGTTCGTTTCCGTGTCAGGTATAATGGATTTTCAGCATAACCCAGTAAAAACAATAAGTGCATTCCGTCTCACTTTTTATTTTTAAACCAAGCGAGGCAGGGACAAAGGCTAAACAGTAGGCTACCTTCTTCCTCATGTACTGTACTTGCTTAATAACCCTCAAGTGTCCGTTGTATGATATGTACATCGACGGTTGGCACGCAGAATGATTTCTATCCAATATAGCCAAAGTGAAACAAAACGAATTTGAACTGTGTAGCCTTAATGAAAAATCAAATACTTGCAATAAATTCAACAACACCACATGAGTAGTTTTATTGGTTTAAGAAATAAAGTCATACATTTTGTGTATTAGATAATCTACTGGCATTTTAAAGGCAAAAAATAAAACTAGACGTAATGCAAGGACACAGACCACACGATGCGTGGTGTACTGTATTCGAGTCCCGTTCTACTTCATCAACAAATACATTTGCGTGCCAAATGTTTATAGTTTTGGATTTATTTGATAATTTTATATAAGTTTTTGAAGTACACATAAGATGCTGTGGGTAACGCAGTCTATGCCCCGGCAGTTGAAAGTTAAACAGACGCCGAAACTCATATTTCGGGCAACTGTTTCCTTATCTCCATTTTCATAACCATTTTCGATCGGTCTCTCCTTCCTTGACATACTCACTTTTAAGTCATCAATAAATGTAAACAGATGCTTGAAGGAGACGGAGCACAAAGAAAATAATTCAGAGAATGAGGTGATTCTGTTAAAAACCCGGAGACACAATCATGTCTTGTATTTGTTGGCCCAGATGTTTGTTTTGTCCATCAGCAAGAAGGCATGAAGAGGGGAGGAGTGACCTGACTGGGCTTGGTCCCAGTGAACGAATACTTAAGTTATTAAGAGACACCGCTTAACAGTTCCGATACAGCCGTCTCTTTTATTGGAGAAAGGGTGTGGCCGGATGGTGAAGCGTGCTATTTTATTCTTCCTGGCAAGGCGGTTGGTGCCACAGCAGAGCTCGTGGGTTCGATCCCCGCCTTGATCATTAGTCTTGTTTTACTTCATCGTTTCATCCAAGATTCGCATTTCTGAGCACTAACAAGCACATATACATTCTTGTCACCTCACATTTTCTCTATCTCACTTTTAAGTAATATGTTTTGCCGTAATAATTTGTCCACACATGGGACGGCAGTTAAAAACTAATCATTATAATCTCCAGGCAAGAGAGGGAAAAACCAAGGCATTAATCTCCATTCTCGACCAAACACGATGTTTGAGCTCGGTAGTCAATAATGGTTGGTAACATATATTTACAAAATGTTTCCGAAAAAAAATGACTCAGTGTAGACATTGAGTAATTTATTGCGAGTTAACCAGACCTCGTTAGACATCAGAATTAGCAGACCGGCTGCGATTGTAAATTCGTTATCGTGGAGGAAATGTGGGCTACGTTGGCATATGGAATGTTATATTATATAATTTATATTATTTATGATGTTTTGATGATATAAGATTTTTTTTTCCTCCACTCACTTTCTGTTTCTGATGACGTCTGTACACTTTTCTTGACGGCCATCCACACATTACGTACGGAGTTTTGAGTCTGAGTTTGAGTTTGGGTTTAACGGGCCGTTGGCATGGTAACGGCCACTTTCGTTAGTTTACCTTTTGGGCCAGCTATCAGCCCTCAGATTCCTATAAATATGAGCAAATACAGTAAAAGTGAAGTTAAAAATCTAACGGCAAAAGGCCCATAGTGCAAAGTATGTCTGTATGAACCCTGTAAATATGATAGGAATATGTTAAATCAATTTTTAGACTTCCGCCTCACTTTCACGAATAGCGTACATGGTGAAAGTGAAGTTTTCCTGGGGAGGGGGGAGGGGGCTGTACGCTTTTCAATTATGATAATGAATTAAAAAGTTTGTTTTTCTTCCTTTTTTTTTTTTTTATGTTCAACATAAAAAGTATACAATTATAACAAAAATTGAATCCAGCCTAATACTATATAAATCAAGAATGCCATGCACAAATGCCACTTACCGTCGTAGAACATCCAGGAATTGTTACGAACATTCGCCATTCTAATGACATGACACTCGTACTAGCTAGAAGTTGATGGGCATGGGAAGTTAAACCCAAGCGTATGAAAAAGTGTACGCTTGGAAAAGGAAAGGGGAAGTGGGGGTGAAAAAAATAATTGCCCAAAATCGGTGTTTGTACGTTGTGGGTGGACCCTTACGGGGATTCGAGAAAGGTGGTAATACTTTCTCACCAAAGAAATGAATAATAGATTTTGTTCGGTTAATCCGAATAGTTAAGAAAGTTGTTTTGTTTTTTTTTCCCTTTCTGTTGTTGTATGAGTGTGGGCAGCGGTTCTCGGAGTATGAGGCCACGTTCCTCCCTTTGTAAATCGCAGATTTCTTCATTTCTTTCCTTATTTTAAATTATCATTTGGCGACCTCAGCTCTTCTTCGTTCCAACTTCACTTTTTTTTTTTGCGCAGCTGAGAAATTCCACGTTAAACGTTAGTGGCTTTAGTATTATGATAAAGAATTAGAATAAATCAGAACCGTGAAACAGCTGATAAACAGGTGTCAAAGTAAAGTTACACCTCTTCTACATACTAAAAGCTAAAAGATCTCCAGTTTTTCAGGAAATGGAGATACAGTAATCAAGAACTAAGGTCGCGATCTAATAATTTTATTCACAGTTCTACTTCCCCTCTGACTCCTCTAGTTACCCCCTTCTCCCCCCCCCCACCCCGGGAGCCATGCGTCCCACATTTGAGAATCCCCGTTGTAGGAGGAGAGTTTAAAGACATTGGTTAGGCTTCATTTACCTCTAGCTGGGCTCACCCAAGCATTGAGTCTGGCCGCCTCCAAGCCCAACCACCCCCCAACCTCAACCCCCCCTCCATCTCCCACAACATCACACCTCATGCTTCACAACTCTGTCACTCTCTCCTTTCTCCCTTGATGTCCTTGGGAGTCCTTTTGTCTTCCCTTGTCCTACGCCCCGGTAGTTTTTGTCAATAACATTTTTTTTTTCTTTTTTTTCCCACCGTCTTTTATTTCTTTCCACGTTTAACATGTAGGGGTCAAACAGACTAAGGGTACCCACACAAAGGCCACCGAATTCGGTCACCGAGCCACTAGGCGCTTTAGGTGAGAAGAATTGCACTATATAATTTCAAACAACTGCACACAGAGCCCACCTAGATTCGGTCCGTTTATGTAGTGCAATTCTTCTCACCTAAAGCGTAAAGTGGCTCGGTGACCGAATTCGGTGGCCTTTGTGTGGCTACCCTTAGGGTACAAACATAGAGGCCACCGAATTCTGTCACCGAGCCACTAGGCGCTTTAGGTGAGAAGAATTGCATTATATAATTTCAAACAACTGCACATAGAGCCCAGCTAGATTCGGTCCGTTTATGTAGTGCAATTCTTCTCACCTAAAGCGCCTGGTGGCTCGGTGACCGAATTCGGTGGCCTCTATGTTTGTACCCTAAGGCTGGCGCAGGCACAAGACAGATGGCTCGCCGCCCATACATTTTGCTTCAAACTAATACAAATAGAAACTGTCCATACCGTGATCCGGGGGTGTGTGGATGTGTGTGTCCGGGGGGGGGGGGGGGGGATGCAGTGGGCAGTGCCAGTTGTGCTTGTGAAGCAAAATGTATGTCCCGGCGAGCCACTAGTCTGGCGCCTACACAACTCGTTGTCTGTTTCATCCCTTACTCTCCTATTCAATTAAGAAATGGTTCGTCTATTTCCTAATATTCTATCCCATATACGAAATGTAGCTTCTCTGGTTTTCTCATGTTGCTAAATTGTTGTTGCCTGATCTGGCTAAGTTACAAAAAAATCAGATTAGAACCATAAAAAAAATGTTTTTAAATTCTCACCGAAACCATAAGTTTAACACAAAAATATGATCTAACGTGAAAATGCCATGAACTTTGGTGCAAATCTGACATTTTCTATTTTATTCACTGTATTATTTAGCCCGAGACATTATGAATCATGCTTATGGTCACTAAACAAAATGTCTCGTGCCCACGCGACCAAAAATGTTCAACCGGTGCGCATCTCCCCCCCCCCCCCCCCATCCCCTTCCTCCCCCAGATCGTCATCCCTTCCCGGCTTTGTTTTAATGGCTATAACAGCAGGGTAATAGGAGTGACTTAAGATGGGGGTAATGAGGTAACACTGGAAGGCTAGCCAAGCAGTTGGTTTGAAGACTGCAAGAAACTCGTGGTGGTGTTGGTCACAGAATAGATATACTACCAGAAGCGACACAAAGGCAGGAATTAGTCATCAATTTTGACTGTCCTGCGCCATATTGGATGAGATCAATTGTCCGTAACTATGCACAGGCGCAACTACACTCGAGCCAAAAAGTTAAGCAACCTTCATTAACAAGATTTGTGAACTCTTGCCATTCAGTTATTGACTTTTTTGTTTTTGTATAAAAGAAAATTTTGTTTAAGTCATTAAGCCCCATTTTTGGGGTGGGTAAAATGAAATTGAATGTGATTTCAGACTTACATAACAATAAATTGATTCCAATGAACGTGTTTGAATTAATTGAAAAATAAAGTTGTCAGTTCTGAGCATAACCCAGGGTTGCTTAACTTTTTGGCTCGAGTGTATGTTTAATGTAACATGAAAAACATCGGAGAGCATGTAGACAGAGAGAGATCTCACTTCCGCCAGACTGCGAAACTAGGTCACCGCGGTAACAAGAATTGAAAGACATCGTTTCACCAAAGTCAGTGTGTATATCTGTTGACTGTGGTTGGCTCATATTTTTTGGGTTGATTGAAATTATTTAGAGCCGCCTGTAAGCTCTTAATCCGCCTGAAAATGTACAAACGGGTTTTGTTTACCGCGGATCAAGTCAAGTCAAGTTGCATTTCATCCAACATGGTGGTGCGCATACTTCCTGCAGTCACGAAAAGTGGGCTTCTTTCGGTCCTGGTAGTTCCCTATTCTGTGGTGTTGGCCGCGTCAGCTATGGCTTAAAAGTGGGACAAAGATGGTGGCGCTTTTTCATCACTCTACAATACTTCAGCAACGCCTTCTCTTTCTTTACCTCCATCGGCTTCTTCATCTTCTTGCTGTCTTTATTGTTTGCGCACTGAGAACGTTGTCAACCCCATTCTGGGCAATAAATTGCTTTTCCAACTCTATTCGGCTGTAAGTATGTGTGTGTATTCTCGCGTAGGTGTGTTTATGAGTGTGTGCGGTCGTGTGCAAACACATTATAGCTTGTTAATGGTGCGGAGGGGGAATATGCTCGTCGCCTGTGTAGTTTTAACGAGTTTAAAGTGAACCTTAATAGCTCTATCGAGGCTGTTCAGACTAAGAGCTCGTCCGAGGGGACCATCAGAGCTATTAATAAAACATGCGTTTTACCGTCTATACCAACTCAAATTATCTTTGTCGCTATAACTTACAGTCTGTTTTTTTGCCATTACGTTCACACCAACTTGGCAAGTCAAAATCCCCGTTTGGCTTCCATTTAATTTGTTGCAGTCGGCCAGAAAGCCG
>OZ007578.1:24803142-24823142 GCA_963931925.1 Onchidella celtica
GTTTTGTGATGTGAAATTACCTGCATTCAAACCACAATTTAGAAGGCTAATTTTATCAGGTTCTAGTAAATTGACCCCCACCATCTCTCTCTCTCTCTCTCTCTCTCTCTCTCTCTCTCTTCTCTCTCTCTCTCTCTCTCTCGCTCGCTCTCGCCCTGTCTCTCTCTCTCCCGCCCCTCTCTGTTTCTCATTTTATGTCTCTTTCTCTCTCTCTCTCTCTCTCACACACACTCTTTCTCTCACTCGCTCTGTCTCCTTTTCCTTAACTTCTCTGTCATTTTCTTTCCCTCCCTCTCTCTCTCTCTCTCTGTCTATCTCTGTCTTTCTCTTTCTGTCTCTCTCTCTCCTTCTTTTTCTCTCTCTCACTCTCCCTCACTCTGTTTCTCTCTTTCTCTCTCTCCCTCTCTCTCTCCCTCCCACTCTTCTCTTTGCCTCTCTCTCTATTTCTCTCTCTCTCTCTCTCTTTCTCTTTTGTTCTATTTCTCCCCACATGATTTTGTCTCTATATCCCACAACCTCCTTCTGTGTATCTTCCTTCAATTACCTTTTTTTTTTTATTCTCCTCTCTCTCTCTCTCTCTCTCTCTCTCTCTCTCTCTCTCTCTCTCTCTCTCTCTCTCTCTCTCTCTCTCTCAATTCCCCTCACTTTCTTTCATCTACGACACTATCATTTTCTACCCTTCAAAACTGACGTTTCATATGTTCACACACAGAACTTACCCTACATGAAATTCAAGCCCTGGTTGAACTTATAAGAAAAAAAACAACAACGGCACAGACAGATAAGATAATTGTACCTATTTGTACCACTTACGAATATTATAGAAACCGTAGAAAAGCTGTGGTGATGTCGCAGCAAGGCTTAACGCAAACCCCGCACACAGTGAACACCGTGATAACAAATTTAATGTTGGTTTAATATCTTTTTCCCTGACCAAAAAGACTTAAGCTTAGTATTACGCTGAACTTGTTTTCCCCCATTGGCCACACATAAAATATCTTTCTGCCTAAATGAGAAAGACTTACATTGGATATGCGATATTTTATCTTTTTGTTCAGTAAATCACAAAGAAACGGGGATAACAAAAAATTCAATATTTTGATTAAACACCCATATCAGAAAAAAAAAAAAAGTGAAAAAAGTGGAAAATTGCACAGATAAACAATCGAACAATAAAAAAAAATGTGTAGGACGTGAAATATTTATAGAATATTAAATCAATACGACGACTTATCTGCGTGTTCTGACAAGTATTTCCACAGAGCAGCGTGTTCGACAATTTATTGAATCGTTTGGTTATTACATGTATTTCTTATGCGACACTTTGCTACGTACAACTATTTCTTTTTGCCAGTTTTTGACTTTTCCCACTGACATTCAGGTTAGTGGACTATTCTGTCTTCTATGATTTGAGCATCCTCCATCAACATTCCAAATAAGTTCTGTTTGTTCCGTTCGCTCCTAAGTTGAAGTTCTGACTTTTTCCCTCGCCCGTTTTCCCAAATCTACTTTGCCTTATCAGATTTACCAGCGCTAACCCTCCACTTCTCGATCACATTATGATTTATTAATGGTCATTGTGTGCTCTACTGGCGACTACTTTTATTTCTTTCGTTCATTCATTCCCTGCATTTGTTTTTCATTCAACATATTTCCATTCTCTTTTTGGATTGTCCTTTCAGGAATGTTCTTTCTTTGTTGTTTTTTTTTTTTTTACTCTCGTCTTCGTTTTATATTTCCATTCCGAGTGTTCAATCTTTTGCTTCTTTCCTTGATTCTCTCGTGTTTGACCGCCTTGATCTTAATATATTGATTCGTTTTCTGCAAGAAGTCTGTTTTTTTAAATCTTATTCCTTTATTTTCTTTTCTGTTTTTCAATCTCATTACTTTTTTGTTGTTCTTATGGATGTTGTCCAGGTCTATTTTCATCGCACTTGGAAATATGATTTGCCATACATAAATTATTCCTCCGTGTACGGAAAAAAAAACATATTTTTAAAGATTTATGATATTCATTTCTTCTTCTTTTTCTTTTCTAGAATTAATTTTGTCGTTTTTAAATTCTGTGGTCAGTTTGTCAAATGTCATAAATAGCTGCTGAGTGCAGGCAGAATTCTGTAAAAGATATTTATTGGGGGAATGAGAACAACAGACAAGAGGGAACGAAACAAGTTATCAACGATTCGTTCAGGAGTGAAATTGAACGAGCTGAGAGGTTGACAACAATTCCTTCTGTTTCATCTTCCCCATTCTCCTCCTTTATTGATTTCCATGTTTTAGGGAACATGCGGGGTCTAGAGGCAAGGTGCTCGCCTCACATGCCAAAGGTACAGGGTTCGATCCCTGGTCGGTGCAGGCATGTTTGAATATGAGGGGGGAGGGGGTGGGGAATTCCTATCCCTGACCCTATGGTAGGCCCCGTCTTCTCGGACAAGTTCGAAAAACTTGGAGGGCCCGTGTGCACGTTACGCACGTCAAAGATACCTTGGCAGCTGAAAGTCGAGAAGAGCAGGCCGGCCTAACAAGGTTGGCTGCACGGGCAAAAGTTAAAAACTACAACAAAAAAAAAAAAACTATCCAAAAAAAACACACACACACAGGAAGAAAAAAACACAAGAGCCAGAAAAATAAAAAGAAGAATAATGAAAAGTAGAAAAAGAAAAGTGCAGATGCTAAAGTTCAGTTGACACTCAGGGTAGCTTTTAGCAATAGAAAAATTGAATGGGGACTGTGTGGGAAGAACTCTCTTGGCTTTCTGTCTTTTGTTTTTCCGATTTCCCCCTTAGAAACGCTGTTTGTTTACACTGGTCCTTTTTTTGAATGAGAAGCGACGCGCATCGTTTGTTTTGGTCATGTTTCGAAGGGGGAAATTAGAAAGCAAAAGAAGGAAAGCCAGGAGAGTTCTTCCCACACAGTCCCCCATTCAATTTTTCTATTCCTAAAACCTACCAGTGTAACCAGGCCATAAGGGCAGAGATCATCCGAAAACAACGATCTGAACACACGTCCAGCATGTTGTGTGACTGCTTTATTAACTCGGTGCTCAAGGAGGTCTCTGTTGTTCTCTTTTGTCCGGCTGATTCAAGGCAGTTTTGAACCTTCTGATTTTTTTTAGATAGACGTGTTTTAGTCTAGCTCGGGGTGATGTGGAACTCTATACTTCATGTCTCATTCTGGAACTAATACAAAACGGACTTGACTCAGTGTGCCCCCAGCCTTATTCCTTCACTTTTTCTCTCCTGCTGTGAACGTCTTTCTCTTACAATTTCTCTTTACTCATTCAATGTTTCTTAGCTTTTATCAGAGTTATTGTCTTTTCGTCGAAAAGGTTTCATGTTGCTAAACAACTGAGTCCACCAGCCTATCTATCTTTCTATCTATCTATTTACCTATCTATCTATCTATCTACCGATTATTGTGTTTCTCTCTCTCTCTCTCTCTCTCTCTTTCTGTGTGTGTGTGTCTTTGTCTATTCTTCTCTTCTGTATGTCTTCTCTCTCTCTCTCTCTCTCTCTCTCTCTCTCTCTCTCTCTCTCTCTCTCTCTCTCTCTCTCTCTCTCTCTCTCATTGTCTCTCTCACCCATTTTCTCTTTCTGTCACTTTTTTTTTTGTTCGTCTCTGTCTCCAATGCCGTCCACCAACTCGCTTTCTCTTTATGCCCCCCCCCCACCCCCCATTTTCACCCCACTTCCTCGCATATTCATGCGAAATGCTTGGCTGGCTCCCTATTATTATTGATTCTCAGGATTTCCTTTTGTTTCGTTTGACTGGTCACGTGTTGTTCTGGTTCTTTTCCTTTCATGAAAATTCATAATGTCTTTTCCATAAAAATATTGACCAGTCTACGTCAAACGTCAGGAGCACCTGAGGAAGTATGCATGGACGTCCGTGGAAATATGAACCAGTTCAGGATAATATGAATTACGCACGACATACTAATTACTGGCACAGTGTGCAGCCTGGATTTGTTTGATGGTTCGGAAAAAGATTTGTTGTGAACATTTTTTATCCTGCATCGCTTTCATTTTACAGAGTCTCTCAGAAAATGTACACACAGACGAACTGCAACTCTATTGAACTGTGTTGTCATCAGAACAGGCATCAGTCTAAACACATGCAATGTTTCATATCATTACGGCACCTGTCCTCTTTAATTTAAATTAAAAATCTTGGAGGTATCTCAACCTTCTATACCTCAATGTGCCATTTAAGGAAAATTATTATTGCACGGAAAGATGTCTAATGTTAAACATACTAGACAACCCTGCAGGGCCATGCATGTTACGTAGTTCGACATATGTTTCTATTCAACCATATAACACAAAAGAACTGGACCTCTAGTTAAGATTTGGTTCAGACATTAAATAAAAAAAAACTGTCCCTTCCTTACAGCCCGGGGGTTTAGGGGCTCATATGACATCGCATTAATAAATACATTTTTAGCATACTGTGTATACTCACTCATATGGAGACATGTTGATGCACTGGCCCGGTGATTAGTGAGCGTGGTACAATCGCGAAAGGTTCCAGGTTCAAATCCAATTGTAGGTGCAGGATTGAATATTATAACTCTGCTGGTACATGCTTTCTTTATGTTTGAAGATGACATAAAAATGCATAGTCAAGAAGTGTTAGCTCCCTTTTAGGTTCACTGTCTGGCCCCATCATAGTACGATGATGATATTTATTTGATGCAACTGCCTGGTGTTATTTTACACTTTGCTGGGAGGAAGACCGGAGAGAAGCAAGGAGGTGTTTGCTAATTCAGGGATTTAAAAAAAAATTTTTTTAAGAAATGGAGCATGCGATGCAACTTGACTGAAATGTGACTTTAAGATAGATCTATGGTATCAAGCCTTAAGAATTCAATGCTATACAGGCGGATGCTAACGAGAGTTCATGCGAACCTGAAGCGGCGAAAAAACACCCAGAATTTCCCAAGCAAATTTTAATAGTCCAGCGTTCTTGGAAATGTGAAGTCGATAAGTCATTTCTTCAAGCTCAGTCTGGCTACCCATTGACAGAGTGCTATTTTGTTGTTGTTGTTGTTTTTCCAGTGAGAGAATTGCTTTGTGTGTGTGTGTGTGTGTGTGTGTGTGTGTGTGTGTGTGGAGAGCTGGGGCTCTGTAGGGGCTATGCTAATGCACTGCTAGTTTCTTTCTTTATTTCTTTACGTGCGTCTAAGATTTTTGCTTTAAAAATTTAGCTACTTTCTTAGTTTCCTATTTTTTACTGTCGCTAATTTGTCATGGATATCACAGTAAATTTATTGGCCAACATTCTCTGCAAATCATGACCGACATGACCAGCGCCAGCAACTATGAATGAGAACGTTTGTTCAAAGTGATGTTCATACAGAAGAGTGGTGGTTTGAGGTGGGTCTTTTTTTTTAGACTTGATGATCTCGCATTCGGAAAAACGTTAGCCTTAGTGTTTATTATTAGTATTAGAAAAGTGTTAATATCATTATAATTATCATTATCATCAATAATATTATTACTATTGTTTTTCTTGTTGCGGTCTGTCGCGATGTGGGTTAGATGGGGAGAATTCGATTGACAATCTTTCGAGGTCCGCTCCCACAATCGACGAACACACACAAAAAAATACTTGCACTCTAAAAACTAAACAAATCAATTGCTTTGATTTTTAGCAGAACTGTAGGGCAGTTTAATTACAGGAATTAATGTAACAAATATAATTATAAATATAAATATCAATTCAAAGGAAACTGAATCTAAATAATGAAACTACAGCTTTCTATAAAGACTAACTTATTCACTCTAACTACTTGCAGGTCATATGAGTTAGATGCCAAATAGAATCCGCGCACGTGGCGACGGATATAACAGTTTAAATTCTATTAATTCAATGAGACATGTTATGATATGGACATTTCCTCCAGACACGCCATGGAGAATGCTTGTACAACCATGCGTTGTCTGGCGGTAGCTCTGAAACTGTCTTCAAAAGTAAGTAGAACGGTTCACTTTCATCATTACCAATTAGTATGAACTCTCACCATTAGGCCCTCGCTGGGAGTGAGAGCGCTGGATGTAAACGCTGTGGGTTCATATCAAACCAAGTAGCTTAGGCTCTGGAGCTTTAAATCATGGCGCTCCTCACAATATGGACTGCTCAACTGCGTCTCTATGTCTCTCATCTGGCTGAGGACTATCGCCGTCCACCTCGTAAATGGATTGTCTACATGTGGCCTCTATCTAAGCTCTGCACGGGTTTAAATACTAAAGCTATGTCTCGACCTTCCGTCCAGATTCATACATTTGATTGGTGCAGTCGCTTCAGCTCAGCCTGCAATATTAATTTATGCTTGTCATGGCCTTGCGCCAAAATCAAGGTCAATTTTACGGTCTAGACAAAATTTAAAATGCGAAACAGAAAAAAGGTGTTTCAAAGCAAACTGTTCACGAGAACAGCTCAAGGACAAATTAAGCTGGTTATAATCAACAAGATCGTAAAAATTAACTCACTGACGTCGTGACCTAGCACGGCATTTATGATCCTAATGTGATCATGACACGGTCAAATGGTTGTCATTGTTACCATTATTGTTTTGTTTGGACTTTGCGACATGACTTGATTCATTTTCTTTGTGGAATCCTATTACAAACTGCACAAGATGAGCCTGATCAGTGAACATGACAGATTTGTTACTGCACACTTTGGGAACAATGCATATTTGTTTTATACATTGATAATATAATTACGCCACGCTTCTAGAGGAAACCAGCTTAAAATAATAAAAATCCAAGTGCAAGAACGGAGTTGCAGTAGCCTAGAGGTCTTCATTACCCATAGTTGTTTACTGAGCTTTTGCTCATAGTAAATTACTATACGGAAATATTATGAAATAGTAAAAGCAATGGAAGTGCATATTAAAGCAGCACCAAATGTAATGCTTACCTTCCACACATTTAAACAGTGAATACTTAAAGAACCTTCATACTCATAAACAAATTGCTAAAAGCTCAGTTAAGCAATTTGCATTCTTTGTCATTATCGACCCTGCGAAACCTGATTATGCCTCATTGAAAATGAACCATTGAGGAGGAAAGCTGATTTTCTAAAAGGCTGGAAACCAAATTGCTGAAGTCAAAAGTCACATGAGCACAGCTCTAAGTCGAATGGCTTTTCTCCAATGCGAACTGCCCGCCAATCTCGCGCGTCTGAACGCTTACATAAAGCATGCTTTGTCAGTTTTTTCACCTATCCTGAAAAGAGATGGAAAAATATGTTAGGCGATTTGCTCAGGAGCGTGATGATTTGAAAGATGTGCAATCACTGAGAGATGACGTAGCCATTGATTTAGCTGTAGTTGTGCGTGAGAGAATATGCAGCGGCCGAGACAGGTTGGCTGGGACTGCAAGACAACTGGAATGCCTAGATTTTAAATCTGATGACTTGATCTCCCTCGCTCACACACTTTAAACGCTCTGTCAGGAATCAGTAGCCTGCAGCTGAAACACCTCAGGGTGGCATGGACTTCAGAGTAGTTACTGGCCCGTGTACGAGAGTTGGGCGAGACGAGAGGACTGCAGTTTCACAATTCGACAGTGGAACAGAGACTAAAACGCTGAACAAAATACTTCACGCTGGGCTAGATGTCACAGGTTGAGGTCTTTGCTCGAATGGCATGCTCTGCCATGTCCTTGTCATGGTTCCACCAAGTGCAAGCAATTTGCATTAAAGCAGGAAGTGTGTTTGTTACGGCCGTTTGTGGTGCATGGCTAAACAAAACAAAACAAAACAAAAAAAGCCAAACCCAACGAAATGTTATGTAACACAGTGACTGGTTCTCCTGGTATGACATGACAGCCTGGTCTCTAAATAAATGTGCTCCGGTTGATAATGGTTAGTATTCAAGAAGCAGCCATGCGAGATGTTAAGACAGTTTGGGGACATTCTCTTCTTATCATTTTTTTTTTATTATAATTTTTTTGTTTCTTGTTTTTGTTTTTTTTTTTTTGCTTTTTTTTTTTAAACTTGTGATGAAATTCCCGCGGAGGAAAATAATGTGTATGGAAAGTGTTCAGGTTTAAGCTGGTGGAGCACAGCGTCAATTTTGTTTGTGTCGATGTTAGTGCGAGATTTGCATGGGTCAGACACCGAAACAATTCTATCTCACTAGTTCGGTTACGTTAACTGCCTGGAGTAAACTGACGGAGAGAGGGTCCTCACACAATGAGACATAACGGACCCAAGGCGGAGTTTACTTTGTGTGCCATCGGCGTAAATGAGAAGACTAACAAGGGAAAACTGTCAGTTGTCACAAAATGAAGGTTTGACGGAGAAATTGCTGGGCAACTGTTGTTTTTCACATAATCGGTATGAGAGGAACAAAGTTAAAGATATTAGCTAAGAACTGAGGGAGGTGACCATAAAACTCACATTTTGTGACAGCTGACGTTCTTTCCCTGTAGCCTTCGAATATGCTCCTCATAGAGCTCGGTATTCAAGATGCAGCCATGGGAGATATTAAGACAGTTTGAGGGCGTCGACTTTTTACCCTGGAGTTTTTTTTTTTTTTACTTTTGACCAGGTCCCTGTGGTGGAAGGTACACACGTTTGGAGTTACTTTAGAGTTTTTGAGTTTTACAGCTCGTGGGCACGATAACGGCCACGTCCAAGGTCTTTGTGGGTACTTTATGTATATTTGGTATTCAGATCTTCATCCATCTAAATTTCACATGTAGAGTTAAATAATTCTGTATAAATTGTATTATGTTAGTAAAGATTTCAAAAGTTGTTCTCTACAGCTCTGAAAAGAATCTTGGAAATGTGTATAACAGTTTTTAAAGCCGATTGTAGAGCTTGGTGTTTTTAGATTTACTTGTGAAATATCAAGGCCTTCCATCTTTTTTGCTGTATGTTCCACGGGCCGGACGTTCTCGCTACTGGACACAGTGGCACAAAGGAATAGACTATTTGCGAAACATTGTACACAGGATTCTGATCATACAGAAGGATTATCCTTTGTCCCACAGAACACAGGCGTTGTACTTTGTACATTTGAACTGAATGTTTGCGTCCAGGCAACAAAACTATCCAAGGCTGACTCAACGGGGCGTCACAGACTTGTCTGGTTTAAGTTCAATCGTCCTATCCTACAGTTAGGGGTGAAACATTCCAAGGCTGGTGTGGGCGCCAGTCTTGTGGCTCGCCGCCCATAAATTTTGCTTCACACTAAGACAATCGGCAATGCTCACACAGCGACCCAGTGAGATACAGCTGGCCGTGCCAATAATTGTGCCAGTGTGAATCAACAATAAAGTTTATGAGGGGCGAGCCACCAGTCTGGCGCCAACATCAGCCTTGGTCTGTTTCACCCCTAATGTCTCCAACTAATGTTCACATCAGATGCAGATGTTCATGCCGGCCACAGGTCAAACAGTAATAAGAGTAGTCAGCATCACGTCCAGTTAAAGGAGAGACACAAAATGTTCATGTTATGGCAAACACGAACGACTACCACTGATGCGCATATTATTTTAAAAAAATGTTTTGTGTGCTGACAATAATTATTAATCCTCTATAATCCACTTCTTACATATCTGGAATGCGTCATCTCCTATCCAGTGCTTACAAAAAGGGTTGTGATTATTTTATTTTTTTTAATTAGTATTTTTTCTTGGTTAACATTTACATCATTGCATTTAGTGGAAGTCATCTGATGTTCAGTGCTCGGTTTTCGTAAGAATGTTTTACTTATGTGTCAACAAATTCTTCTTTCCTTCGTGATTAATAGACACGTTATGTATTTGCATTAATTTGAGTATTTCGTCGGTTCAGTACAAAAAGTGATTATCTCCATTTTACATCATTTACAAAGGTTTCAGAAGTTTTATGTAGGCAATTTGTCTGAGCACTAGGGGGATCAAACCTTTCTTACTCCCTTTTTCCTTCATTCCGAGAACACACAGGGAAATGACATGTCAGCACAATCTGTTGCATGTAACAGTGGGCGGTTTGATAATTATTATCTTGTCACTGGATCTTTATCTGGCCATGTAAAACTGTTATCTCTCCCTACCCTTTGGAAAAAAAAAAAAACCGAACGAAATGACGGGTCATTTCTGTTATTCCTTGACTTTTCCATTGCAGAGACGAACGTGACTTTGAAGGAGCCATTAAACGAGCCCCGGTTTCCTGTTTCATTCCAGCCTGTCTATCATATAACATAATTTAATATCAATAGATGACAGACCCGTGCAGTGATATGCTTTTTTCTGTTCTTTTTTTACCTTTGTCTGATGGCGTACATGAAAGACTTCTGTATCTAGCCGTCACAAGCAACGTCACAAAACAATCTAGGCTGTCTATTCAGCGTGTTTGTTCGTGTTTATTAGATCAAACAGCCACTGCGCCCATTCATAAAATGAACAAAGATATTAATTACCGCTAATTGAATTGACATGGTCAGGAGTTAGGTTGTATTGATCAAACTTTACTGTCACGGTGTTCTTGTGATGTTCTTTCTGTGAGAGCGGCGCAGTGCACTCGGCAGATTACAAAATGGAGCCTTTCACTGGAGCAGGGCCTGTGTTTGGAAATTTCGCGAAATAGGGGATGGGGGGATCTTTTGATGTCTTCATTTCAGAAATGCAGCCGACCAATAGAAACATGTTTTGTGTACGTGATTGTCTCCCTATGCCTTACACAGGATTTATCCCACATGGGAGCGTCTCGAATATCAGACAATATCATTGGACAGTGTTGTTTTTGTTTGTTTTGTTTTTTTTAACGTTTCCTCTTTGAAGAAAACAATACAGGAGAATAATTCCCTCTACCCCTATTTCCCAACCACCACCTACTTTCCACACACACACACACACACAGAGACTCACCCGGGCACCAAATTGTAAATGTTTCCTAATTGTCTAATTAACGTTGGTTTTCTGTTACGACGGAGACAGGGAGAAATAAAATTAGCGGTTATCATCAAGCAATTAATGCAGTATCATTATCAAAGCCAAAACATCACCTCTGATCTCTCACTTTGACATGATCATTTCATTTGTATTTCAGTTCGTGCTGGTGTGTTAGCAGTCACGTTGGCGGGCAAAACGTTCGGGAATAAAGACGGTGAGTATTTACTTGATCATTAAGCCAAATCTCTGACGCTCCTTTCTGAATCATAGGAAGGCCAGGCAAGCAGTATAACTCATTTCGACCGTTCTTTTGTTGTGGTTCCTGCTGCCGCCTTTGTTACTGTAGTTGTTGTTGTTGTAGTTGTTGTTGTTTTCTTTCCAGAGTTGTCCTGTCCTTTTTTGCTGTAACTAATCTTTTTGTCTTTTTTACTGTGTGTATTTTATTTTATTTTGCTTTCATTTGTTGTTGTTGTTGTTGTTTTTTACCTTTGTCGTTTTTAGTATGATGTGTTTGTTGGAGCTATTCTTGCTATTATCCTGTCTCCTGTTGCCATGGGTACTCCTGGCTGGTCCATCAGGGTGGGAGATGATTGTTATTTGTTGTCGTTGTTGTTGGGTGTTTTTTTTCCAGGCGGACGCTAGCCAGGACAGAAATGTTCTCATTTGCTGCCCTAGGGGGAGTTCTGGAAAGGGCACGTAATGTAAGCTTTTCAAATTCGGTAAATATTTAAGTTTGGTGTTTATTTATAATTTTTTCAGCAAACGACTTGTTAGATTATAAGTATCAGTCGGGCCTTATCATCGACATGCAATGTTCTAATGCCCGTATACTCGTACACAAAGAAAAGTATGTAGTTAAAAAAGGGGGGTGGGGGGGGGGGTGGGGGAATCTTAAGAAAAGCATAAAATATAAAATTATGGTGGAGGAGGGGTCAAAAATAGCCCAAAAAAATTTGAGCGACCATTTTTCTGGATGCCGTACTGGCTTTCCATATCTCAGGGTTTTCCTCTCAGTTGATTTGAGTGGATGTTATGGTTTTGGACGTTCTGGTTTACGATAAAGTCATACGAAATAAATAGTGTCTCAAATTCTTAGCAACGGAATGTGTTTAATGAGCTGTAAGACGTGTCAGTAGTCATTTCTTGGTGCCTAAATCTTCCTGGGTAGCTTTGTATCTTCATCCGCATGTAAGCACAGCAGTAAATGATGATGATGTGGTTAGCCCACGTACATGTTTACATTAATAATATCAAACATGCCATTTCGTTACCAATATTAGCTAAGACTGTGTGCTTGAATCTGCGTAGTTTTGTATCTTTATTTATTGTATGTGCCCAACAATAGATTTTGTTAGCCCGCCGGAATTGTTACATGTATAATATTTTGTTGGTTTATTTCCGTGTCCGACTACGTAAATCAGGCCCAGCAAATACCCACAGAATCATCAAATTCTGGAATTTCTCATCGCTCGATATTTTCTCTATTTGCTCTGCTGATATCCAAGTGACGGGCAAATAGGAATCAAATGATTCACGCTGATCTCAAAACAAGCTCATCTGGCTCACTTGTGATCAGCCGGGCGTTTTAAATAGAAACCACTCAATGATCATTAATTGATTATTAAGAGAAGGAGAAGCATACCGGCATAAATTCATGCTCGGAGGGGAGCATCGTGACCTGAAGAAATATCTTTACAGTTTGTTCTTCTTCTTGTGTCTCTCTCTCTCTCTCTCTCTCTCTCTCTCTCTCCTTCCTCTCTCCTCTCTCTCTCTTACACAGCTTGATATCCTTCCCCTCCTTCTCTCCCTCCCCCTCCCTCCCTCCCTCTCTCTCTCTCTCTCTCTCTCTCTCTCTCTCTCTCTCTCTCTCTCTGGACTGGCATTGAATTCTTTGAGGCAGTATCTTATACACCTTGAGTTCCCTCCTTTTCTCTTTCTCTCTCTCTGGCTCTCTCTCTCTCTGGCTCTCTCTCTCTCTCTCTCTCCCACCCAAGTGGGGCAGGCCGCCATTTTGTTTGCAAATCACGTGATATGGAGGACGGCAAATTAAAAGGGTCTATACAGTCTGTCTCCAAAAAAAAAAAAAAAAAGTACAGACTTTGAATATATTATTATGTGATTGGATCTGGCGAAATCGGGTGTTAGGTGAATGACCAAATTCCTGGGAAAACCCTTCCAAACTGGGAACAATTTTTTGGGGGATACTAAGATTTGCTTATAAAATGAAAAGTTAGTCATTTTTCTGCATTTATTTAAAATATGTTGCTTGAAATCGTCCAGGAAATAATTCGTTTTGATTTTTTCAAAGAGGTATAAAGATTTGACTTTGAGCCCGATTTCGCTAGGTCCACTCGCATTAAAATACAATGTCAATTAATATACATCCAAGATTTATAATTCAAATTAAACAGAAAATATGTGAAATTATTTGAATTATCGCCTGTGTTCAAACCGATGGCCCCTATGGGCCAGGCACTGATAACAGAGTTATGCCATAGAGTTGCAAATAACATTAAGCAGGTCTTGTGTGTATACATTCCGCGATGAGTTCTTTTGTTTCTCGGGGGCCTCAGCATAGTGCTGTTGGCCCCCTGTTCTTGATTATGTAATGCTTCTTGTTTGCTCTGTTGTCGCCGTTCTTCGTCTCTTCTGGCCGTGGCATCCAATTTTATTCATTTTCTGGTGAGTGCCAAGGCAAGGGCAAGACAAGTAACAGATGAAGGGAGATAAGTGGACAGCAGGTGTATACATTCCTTGAGACACCCCCGTTTATATATTAGGTTAGTTCTCTTCTTTCATGAGCTATAATATCAAATTCAACATAATGGCCGGTAACATGATATTCTACCAATTTAGATAATATAACAGGAGGATCATTTTCTTTAAAAAAAAATTAAAAAAAACAGGCTCTAACTAACCTTGATAATACGTGGACAGCCAACATTATCCCCGATTCTGACCGGGTCGAGGTCATTTATTTGTGGGCAGAAATTTTGCAAGGGCAGTAATCAGATACATACGTGATTGACTGCAGTTGTCTACCTTGTTGGTTATAATGCGATGAAATCACTCTGGGCCGTCACGTGCAACGAGCCTCGTGGGTCTAAAAAGTTGTTTAACCTAGCAAGAAAAGTATTTTTAAGAGATTCACTCATTTTTTACCAGATTTTTGTTTCCAGACTAGAATAAAAATTTAATTATGATGCTGTAATATGTTCTTGACACGGCATGATGTTTCTGACGAAGTAAAAAATGTGGGGAAAAAATAGCTGTATATGGCAAAGCCTCTCTCAGAAACAAAGACTTCAACACGTTGCAAAGCCTCTCTCAGAAATCAACGACTTCAACACGTTGCAAAGCCTCTCTCAGAAACTAACGACTTCAACACGTTGCAAAGCCTCTCTCAGAAACCAACGACTTCAACACGTTGCAAAGCCTCTCTCAGAAACAAAGATTCCAAAACGTTGCAAAGCCTCTCTCGGAAAACAACGACTTCAACACGGTGCTGAGCCTCTCTCAGAAACAAAGACTTCAACACGTTGCTAAGCATCTCTCAGAAACAATGACTTCAATACGTTGCTAAGCCTCTCTCAGAAACAAAGACTTCAACACGTTGCAAAGCATCTCTCAGAAACAAAGATTTCAACACATTGCAAAGCCTCTCTCAGAAACAACGACTTCAGGAGGTTGCTAAGCCTCTCTCAGAAACAAAGACTTGAACACGTTGCAAAGCCTCTCTCAGAAACAAAGATTCCAACATGTTGCAAATCCTCTCTCAGAAACAACCACTTCAACACGTTGCACAGCCTCTCTCAGAAACAACGACTTCAACACATTGCAAAGCCCCTCTCAGAAACAAAGACTTAAACACGTTTAAAAGCCTCTCTCAGAAATAAAGACTTCAAGACGTTGCTAAGCCTCTCTCAGTAACCAACGATTTCAACACCTCGCAAAGCATGTCTCAGAAACAACGACTTCAACACATCGCAGAGCCTCTCTCAGAAACAAAGATTTCAACATGTTGCAAAGCCTCTCTCAGAAACAACGACTTCAGGACGTTGCTAAGCCTCTCTCAGAAACAAAGACTTCAACACGTTGCTAAGCATTTCTCAGAAACAATGACTTCAATACGTTGCTAAGCCTCTCTCAGAAACAAAGACTTCAACACGTTGCAAAGCATCTCTCAGAAACAAAGATTTCAACACATTGCAAAGCCTCTCTCAGAAACAACGACTTCAGGAGGTTGCTAAGCCTCTCTCAGAAACAAAGACTTCAACACGTTGCAAAGCCTCTCTCAGAAACAAAGATTCCAACATGTTGCAAATCCTCTCTCAGAAACAACCACTTCAACACGTTGCACAGCCTCTCTCAGAAACAAAGACTTCAACACATTGCAAAGCCCCTCTCAGAAACAAAGACTTAAACACGTTGCAAAGCCTCTCTCAGAAACAAAGACTTCAACACGTTGCTAAGCCTCTCTCAGTAACCAACGATTTCAACACCTCGCAAAGCATGTCTCAGAAACAACGACTTCGACACATTGCAGAGCCTCTCTCAGAAACAAAGATTTCAACATGTTGCTAAGCCTCTCTCAGAAACAAAGACTTCAACACGTTGCAAAGCCTCTCTCAGAAACAAAGATTCCAACATGTTGCAAATCCTCTCTCAGAAACAACCACTTCAACACGTTGCACAGCCTCTCTCAAAAAACAACGACTTCAACACATTGCAAAGCATCTCTCAGAAACGAAGACTTAAACACGTTGCAAAGCCTCTCTCAGAAATAAAGACTTCAATACGTTGCTAAGCCTCTCTCAGTAACCAACGATTTCAACACGTCGCAAAGCATGTCTCAGAAACAACGACTTCAACACATTGCAGAGCCTCTCTCAGAAACAAAGATTTCAACATGTTGCAAAGCCTCTCTCAGAAACAACGACTTCAGGAGGTTGCTAAGCTTCTCTCAGAAACAAAGACTTCAACACGTTGCTAAGCATTTCTCAGAAACAATGACTTCAATACGTTGCTAAGCCTCTCTCAGAAACAAAGACTTCAACACGTTGCAAAGCATCTTTCAGAAACAAAGATTTCAACACATTGCTAAGCCTCTCTCAGAAACAACGACTTCAGGAGGTTGCTAAGCCTCTCTCAGAAACAAAGACTTGAACACGTTGCAAAGCCTCTCTCAGAAACAAAGATTCCAACATCTTGCAAATCCTCTCTCAGAAACAACCACTTCAACACGGTGCACAGCCTCTCTCAGAAACAACGACTTCAACACATTGCAAAGCCCCTCTCAGAAACAAAGACTTCAACACGTTGCAAAGCCTCTCTCAGAAATAAAGACTTCAAGACGTTGCTAAGCCTCTCTCAGTAACCAACGATTTCAACACCTCGCAAAGCATGTCTCAGAAACAACGACTTCGACACATGGCAGAGCCTCTCTCAGAAACAAAGATTTCAACATGTTGCAAAGCCTCTCTCAGAAACAACGACTTCAGGACGTTGCTAAGCCTCTCTCAGAAACAAAGACTTCAACACGTTGCAAAGCCTCTCTCAAAAACAAAGATTCCAACACGTTGCAAAGCCTCTCTCAGAAACAACCACTTCAACACGTTGCGCAGCCTCTCTCAGAAACAACGACTTCAACACATTGCAAAGCCCCTCTCAGAAACAAAGACTTCAACACGTTGCAAAGCCTCTCTCAGAAACAAAGAATTCAACACGTTGCTAAGCCTCTCTCAGTAGCCAACGAGTTCAACACGTTGCAAAGCCTCTCTCAGAAACAACGACTTCAACACTTTGCAGAGCTTCTCTCAGAAACAAAGATTTCAACATGTTGCAAAGCCTCTCTCAGAAACAAAGACTTCAACACGTTGCAAAGCCTCTCTCATAAACAAAGACTTCAACACGTTGCAAAGCCTCTCTCAGAAACAAAGACTACAACACATTGCAAATCCTCTCTCATAAACAACGACTTCAACACGTTGCAAAGCCTCTCTCAGAAACAAAGACTTTAATACATTGCAAAGCCTCTCTCAGAAACAAAGACTTCAACACGTTGCAAAGCCTCTCTCAGAAACAAAGACTTCAACACATTGCAAAGCCTCTCTTAGAAACAAAGACTTCAACACGTGGCAAAGCCTCTCTCAGAAATAACGAATTCAACACGTTGCAAAGCTTCTCTCAGAAACAACGACTTCAACGCGTTGCAAAACCTCGAGTATGAAACAATATGTTATCGTTTCTGTGCCATTTGTTTCGCCAGGATTTACAACACTGATAATATATAACCTTTTGGCGACCCTGGTTTTTGTTTGTTTTGTCTCCAGTTTCTGAAAAACATGAGATGTTTGCGTGTGTAGAAGAGATGTAAGAAATGCACACCATGACACTTGATTAAAATAATAAATATTGTGGCAATTATCGAGCTGTTTCACAGTTTCGCATTTGTTTTAATTCCTTATCATAATACATTATACCGTAAAACGTCTAAGTGTTGACTTTCTCGGTCGTTTGAGAGATGGGGCTGGAACAAACCAGGACTAAGGCCGTGTTTTCCCTTTGTGCCACATTGTTGTATTGTTTCAAGACTTGCTGCCACGCCCCATCCCCCCACCCCCCCCCCCGACCCTCCAATGTAACCCCCGCCACATACACACAGATTTTCCGTGCTTTTTGTTTCCCCCAGTAAAATTATATATCTGGCAACGCGGCCCTCGCACTGATCAATGGTAACTAATTCTGTTGCAGCTTCAGTAAGTTTTACTTCCTACCAGTCATTATCCTTAAAATCTGTTCTGCTTCAATCAATAAACGGAAATGCCACATCACAGGTGATGTAGTTAAACCTTGCATGGGGCAAAAAAAAAAAGAGAAAATGTTGTATATTACCAAGGCCAACATTCAAAACCAACAAGGAAGAAACGTTACAATAAATCACAAAAGAATTAGGAATGAAATAAGGACAAAAACCCAGGCTTGTAGGGCCTAGTCACTGAAGACCTAAAATGTCATGGTGTTTAATCAAAAATTAAAAAGAACGGCCACTTAACACTTGTGAATCTCTCCAAATGGAAAAAGGCCTGTACTTCTCGAGACCACCTGTACCTTACAAATTTCCTTTTTTTTTTTTAAAAATATCTAAACGCTCGGCCCTTCTAAATTCCACAAGATCACAGGTATAAGAAAATAATCTCTCTTAAGATTTCTAACAACAAAGGGGGTTGGTGTACGGGGGAAATAGAATGAAAACCCCTCATTCAGATCAGGTCGAAAAGAAAACCAAAGTGTGAAGTTAGTCTCGTGTGCTTGACTTTAATCATGTTTTTTTTTTCCCCAACTGCTAGAGTAAATCAATACTCCCACGCTTAAACCCAACGCCACTGAACAAGGAAATTCTGAGAATTTAGCCCCTCCCACACACACACACACAAACACACACACACACACACACATACATGCGCACACAGATAGATACACACTTGCTCGCCCACCCCATACCCGTTTACCGAACAAGGAAATTGCCCAAAGCCCCAGTCGATTAAAGAGGGCACCAGGCAGACAGAGTGAATTATGATCTCTGAGACCACGCAGACCCCAAATGGTAGATCCGCCGCTGATATATAACACTTATCGTTACCAATTCTGCCCCAAGTGCAGATAAGAGAAACGCCAAGACCACAGAGACATTTGAACTGGGAGCCTTAAGAAAAATAACTTGTTCAGAATGAACCAGCATGGCAGTAATAGTTATCATTATTATGATTTTTATTTATTCTTTTTCCATTTCCTGAAAAACTGGAGATCTTTTAGAATGTAGAAAAGGTATCACAAAAGCACACGTTGACACTAAGTTTAAAATGCGTTGTAGCATTTATCAAGCTGTTTTACACGACTTCCGATTTATTCTAACTTCTTTTCATAATATCTAAAGCCACAGACGTTTAACGTGGAATCTCTCGGTTGTGGAAAATGTGGACTTGGAACAAAATAGAACTAAAGTGGCGATAATCTGCGTAAAACTAAGCATTTCAAGGCGTACAACATTCTTTGGTTACAAACGAATTCTGACTAAAGAGTCGTTCACTGTAGAAAACGTTTAGGGATTTAGGGACGGGCATAGGCGAGCACCAGCCGATCCTGTAAGGGTAGCCACACAAAGGCCACCGAATTCGGTCACCGAGCCACTAGCTAGGCGCTTTATGTGAGAAGAATTTCACTATATAGACGGACCGAATCTAGGTGGGCTCTATGTGCAGTTGTTGAAATTATATAGTGCAATTCTTCTCACCTAAGGCGCCTAGTGGCTCGGTGACCGAATTCGGTGGCCTTTGTGTGGCTACCCTTGGGCTCAGTAATTGGATGGTTCATGACATCGAGGTTCAATGAAACCTCGCCTACAGCCAACTAGTTGAATGGCTCTTTATACAAGCTCAATTATAGGGCATCACTGCACCACCCACCTGGTTGGCCGATCAGATTCGGCTTGTACTGTCCTGGGCTTAAAGTACAGACTCCCTCAAAGTACAGGGTTGTTTAAAGTATAGGGCCACTTAAAATACAGAGTCGTCTAAGGTACAGAGCCGCTTAAAGTACAGAGTCACCTTAAGTACAGAGTCGCTTAAAGTACATTGGAGTACAGAGTCGCTTAAAGTAAAGAGTCGCCTAAAGTACAGAGTTGCCTAGAGTCGCCTAAAGTACAGAGTCGCTTAAAGTACATTGAAGTACAGAGTCGCTTAAAGTACATTAAAGAACAGAGTCTCTTAAAGTACAGAGTCATTTAAAGTACATAGTCGCTTAAAGTACAGAGTCCCCAAAAGTACAGAGTCCCCTAAAGTACAGAGTCCCCTGAAGTACAGAGTCGCTTAAAGTACAGAGTCGCTTAAAGTACAGAGTCGCCTAAAGTACAGAGTCGCTTAAAGTATAGACTCGCTTAAAGTATAGAGCCACTCAAAGTATAGAATCGCTTAAAGTATAGACTCGCTTAAAGTACAATGGCTTAAAGTAAAAAGTCGTTTAGAGTGTAGAGTCGCTTATATTTCTCTCATTCTACATTGCACAATGGTTTCTATTGACATTAAGCTCTGCTAGGACTGGCCCGGGTTTCCC
>OZ007578.1:24828142-24893142 GCA_963931925.1 Onchidella celtica
CTCTCTGACGTCTCGCTGATGATGCGGGGTGTTTACTGGAAGCATGGTAATGGCCGTCCCCAAAGAGTTTCTGTAGCGTCATCGCCTGTTTGATCATGCATGTGTTGAGCAGCACTTCTGGCTGACGGCATCCCGGCGTCTAGGGAGCATTGTTTGTGTAATCCGTCAGTGTTTGCAGAGGAGTTGATTGTCCTGGAGATGAGGAGCAGGTTATGTCTCCTGGGATGTTGATATCTCTACTTGTATTGGCAGTGATTTTTTCCCATGTATGAACTCTCTACAACCAATAACCCAGAAAACGCATGCGACAAAATGCCCGGTCATGGTATTTTTGCAATCAGAGTGGTGAATGTCCTTGCCAGTAAATGCATTGTTGTTTGGCCCAACTATACGGTGCAGAATGAGATTATAAAGGGCATTGACTTGATTGTATTCGATCTGATTAAACCTGTCAGTCAAGCTCTGCTGGTGATGGACATTTGGGTTGTTTGTAATGCCGTGCCATATTTTTTTTCCGTGTTTCAATTTTGCCTTCATATAGTTTAAGAAAAGTCTTTCCAAATGTATACAATTATCGAAACCCGAGGCGCAGAATACTGAGACAGACCATTCCTTCCTTCACTACATGTCCACAACTTGTGCGCGTATGAACACTATGAGTACTACTCAGGGAGCTCTAGTCTTTTTCGTTCAATTATGAATGGGGTGCGTTGTGAATTGTTGCATTGTTGACATGGATGGCGCGCGCACAAGCCAGCAGATGGAAAATGATGAACTGGTCAGTCTCGATATACTGACGTGAGCACTTTTTGTCACCGAATCTTTCCTCCCACGGAACATTTCTAGTATTTTACTGGACTGCCCTTACAGTGACAGTTATTTGTTCAAGGGATATGAAATGACACCCTACAGAAGTATAGTAATACTTAATAATAAATTATCTTGTTTTGAGTATGAATACTTTCCATCAGTGAATCCTTATTACTGTGGAATTTTCCCCCTGTTTTACTTAATAGCAGTGCTGATTTGTCCAAGGGATATCAAATAAATAAAATCTATTTTAGTTATGTGGAGACAGTTCCCTGAATAGACACGTCCAGCAGTTCCCTTGAACAGGCAAACGTTAGAAGAAAGCCCATGGGTAGCAGAGCCAATCTGTAGGCCTAGTTATTGTACATGATGTCCCACACGGAAGGCCAGTTTGTGTAATAACGATTGGCAATCACTTTGAAATTGCATAACTGTCCTAAGTGTGATCATTAGACGGGTAACGTGGTAACTGCAAGTAAACAGACTCATGCTCACGCTACAGGGGAAACGAACCTGTCTTCTGTGCTTAGATAAGGAGTTTATCAAAGCTGGTGATAACATAGGCAACGTTTCACAAAAAGACAGACTGCACATGAATTCTAATGTTCAATTTTTCGAAGCTTTGTTAATGGCAATAGGCATGTTGGTTGTTCTAAATAAAACAGAAAGCATTCTTTATCAAATGGGTTTTAAAAAGCTGGGCCGGGTCTGTTCATGAAACTCATTCTTCACGTGCTGTTGAACAAACCAGTGACTGTGCCCTCCTCCTAATAATCTTGTGTTCATGTTTTTGCACCACTCACCCACCCCCACCCCGAATCATGGCCCCCCCCCCCCCTCTCTCGTCGTTTTCTCCCCCTTGTCACCTTTTTCTTCGATTTCGACCCCTTGCCAATCAAAACTGCCCATGTTGAGAACCACTGATCAAGCATAATGAATTCCTACAATATATGACAAACACATGAGTTCCCATTGCGCCACACGACCTTTTTAAGGAGGGGTTTCATGCCACCTGTCGCTCCAACCCTGGGCTATCCACGTAGTATTATTATTTCAAATTTTTAGCCACCCACGTGAAAAAAATCTGGAAATGCAGGGCAAAATTTTAACCTGAAGCGATTGGAAATTCCCCAGATTGACGCTTCATTATAACATTTTTGAGATGCCTGTGTTTCCCCTTTACTGAAAAGATGAGGGTAGCAATTTAGCCCAAAAGGAAACGGAAATTACAGGACAGTTCAGTAAGTGCTCTTGAGGTTCAGGGGTCTCCAGTATGTGTGGTACAGAGATTATATAAGTTAATTAATGCATGCGAGTACAGTTAAGTGAAGGTGATGATATTTTGTATTTGCAGTTTCCAGCACTAGCATTTTATACAATGTCAAAAATCCATCTTGCTCACAGAATTGTATATTGAATAATTAGGTCACCAGAAGCATTATAATTTCCATCTCACACGAGGCTTGTTTTCAGCAAGAATGCCATCGTAATGATATACATTAATCATTCTAGTGTTTTTATTCCCGGAGTAAAGAGTCCTCATTGCAGCTTTCCGTCCATGACAATAACAAGTCACGTCACAGAGACCTCCTGGCCAGGCTGAGTAAATACATGTAAAAAGTGCAGCTGATGATGCACTGTCAGGAATCTATCGCACGTTCGTGACTATGTAACAGTTTTACTTTACAGCTCCACAGCAACGCCAACCTGACCAGTTTATCCATTCAGCACTGTTGTATGCGGGTGACTGAAAAGCGCCGCTGGTAGGGTCTCCTCCTTCTCTACCATTCTGTTACGGTCTGTCTATCTTCTTGGCTTTGCCTAGCACTGAGCACAATGCGACCGCCATCGTGTCCTCTTGTAGGCATGTTGGCATTTGAGGGGGGGGGGGTGGATTTCTGTCCCTGACCGTATGGTAGATAGGACCAAGCGCCTAGTCTTCTCGGACGAGAACGAACAACTTGGAGAGCCCATGTGCACTTTGCGCACATTAAAGATACCTTGGAAGTTGAAAAAGTCGAGAAGAGAAGGCTGAACAAGGTCTCTGCGAGGTGGCAAAATTCTAAAAAGAAAAAAAGTTAATCCCTACCACAAAAACACACAGAAACAAGGACAAGAAAAATAAACCAAGAAAAGTGAAGTTTTAACACCAAGAGCAGAGAACCTCCTACAACACATCGTGTCAGGGTGCTCTCTCCGAACGGACACTCAAGTGCTGTCGTATTCCACTAAGCCTTTGTTTCCTGATGTGGTACGCTGTTGTTAGTTTTTCCTAATGGATTGTTCTTACAGTGTGTGTGTTTGTGTGTGTGTGTGTGTGTGTGTGTGTGTGTGTGTGAGCAATGTTCTTACTTGTTGGGTAATGTTGTGTGAGCAACGTGCGTGTGTGTGGTGTGCGTTAAAGACGTGTAGGTCTTAGCTATTGTATTTGCTGTTGTACTGCTACTGAATGCTGTGACAACAAATTTCCTGGAAACAGGATTATAAAGTCATATCTTATCTCATCTTATCTTATCTTATCTTATCTTATCTTATCTTATCTTATCTTATCTTATCTTATCTTATCTTATCTATCTTATCTTATCTTATCTTATCTTGTCTTATCTTATCTTATCTTATCGTATCTATTGTGTAAAGCTGGTGAGAACCAGTTTTCAAATCCTGCCCTTTCCGTCTGTAATCAACCTAATACATATATTCATTTTCTGCATGGTCATTCCCGATCCCCAAGCCTAAGACCCGACCATACAGAACGCGTCTTTTAGCGTACTGGAATACTCTGGCAATACGAGTGGGTACCCCTGATAAAGCATAGTGCATTCTGTTTTCCCACGCCAAAGTTTCAACATCCCTCATTAACCATACAGACACAAATGAGACAGGCTAAATTGCGCAATCACTGAGTCAAGTCCGTTGTACGTCGAGACAGGATGCGTAGGGCATTAATCCAATCCCTGCGTTGCCCGGGACTGTTGCGGGCTGTCTAATATCACTATACTGCCATGTGCCCGGGACTGTTCTGGACTGTCTAATATCACTATACTGCCATGTGCCCGGGACTGTTCTGGACTGTCTAATATCACTATACTGCCATGTGCCCGGGACTGTTCTGGACTGTCTAATATCACTAACTGCCATGTGCCGGGACTGTTCTGGACTGTCTAATATCACTAACTTGACTAACTGCCATGTGTCCGGGACTGTTCTGGACTGTCTAATATCACTAACTGCCATGTGTCTGGGACTGTTCTGGACTGTCTAATATCACTAACTGTCATGTGCCCGGGACTGTTCTGGACTGTCTAGTATCACTAACTGCCATGTGTCCGGGACTGTTCCGGGCCTACTGCTTATGCATTTCTTGAGTGATCATATGGACTTGGAGACTAGTTTCCCTACTCACTTGAGTCATTTGCGTGTACTTTTTTGTAGATTTGCTTGTTTTGTTCCCTTTTGCATCCGGCATGTGAGTGGAAATCTGTGTGGCAGGCAAGGGGTTAACGCACGAAGTGGTTGCAGTAAGACAGATCTAAAACCTAAAAACTAACAAACAAACAACCACAAAATACAGGTAAAGGAACCTAAAAGATGAGGTGCAATACTCAGAATGTGAGACACACCCCCCCCCCCCCACCAAGAATGAAATCAAAACAGTTCTTCTTTATGGCAGTTATTTCTTGTTATGCAAAACAGTGATAAAAAAGAACGTCATTAGACACAGTAATAGACAGGGAAGAGATATGTGGGACGTTGTCTGGGAACACCAGCAGCTGTTGCAGAACATAAACAAATTAATGTAGATTGTGACAGTGCTGGTATGCATACACAAGCGGCAACTGACAATTAGTGTGTGGCATGGGAAGATATGAAGTACATTCAAAATGCGATCATAAAGCAAATGGGGAACTCAGTCTGTTGTTGTTGTGTTTTTCCAGGCATTGTTTGCTAAGAGCATGCAGTAGTCGGTGAAGTCAAAATTTGGCTAAAAGAAAAAGTTGTATGTAGCAAAGCCTCGCGTAAGAAATAATACCCAAACGATACAGTGAAACGCAAACTAAAAGAGAAGACAGAAAATGCCCAATATTTCGGCAACAGCTTTTTTCAAGGAAAAAAAAAGAAAAAACAACAGAAAAAAAAAGGAAAATTGAACAGATAAAACAATCGAACAATAAAAGATTTGAATAGGAAATATATAGAATCTAAACAGAATACTGCGGTGAAGTCGAACGGGACTGGGATTTTAATGTATTGGGTGTTTTTTTTTATTATTTATTTTGCGTGAAAGAGGCGGATTGAAGCACAGACTAATGAAATAACCAGACTGGATGATCCCTTAATGTGACGTCAGAAAACAGCAAAAGGTCATGAACCATCCGCCATTATAGGTTTACGGTAGCGACCGATGGTTCAGCATAGCTACAATTTTGAATGATACCATTTTGACGCGCCTACTGAACGCGGAAATGTGGTTCCGCACCAAGAAATTGATACATGTACAACCAATCTTGACAAATAAAAAGAAATTTCTACTGCAGATAGAACTAAAATCGGAATTTCCCTAGCGGCGGCCATGTTGGTTATACGATCGCCGCTCGGGAAATTCCGTAAAAAAACGACACCGCCCGAAGCTCGTGTTTCCAGTCTGGTTAATTTATTAGTCTGTGGGTTGAAGGGCTGAGGGGGATCACCCCGATGTCGATCGTTAACTTTTCAAAATCATCTGATCCAAGTTTAAACTCTTTAAAATGTTTACTTACTTTAGTGCTGTACAGAAAGAACTGCAAGGTAAACTATTGCAATTGAACTCTTTTTGGTTTCGTTTTAAATTGGGATCTTTTGCATGCTTGATGACCTTGACAGCCCGTAGGTTGTATCATAACTTGGAAGTTTTAATTCTGGAACCTAAGAAAGAACATTTTGTGTTTTTGCCTTATGAAATATCGTAAGGATTAAGCACGATAAAGAAAGTTATTCGGGATTTTTTTTTTTTTTGCTTCTCCTGGAAAAAGTGTACAAAAACAAGTTACGACAGTTTACCACGCGGCACTCAGTTCTTGTTTGTTCTGTCTCCATGTTCTGAAACAGTGGAGATCTTTTGATATGTAGGAGAGGTATAACAAATGCACATTTTGACATTTGTTTTAAATGCGTTGTGACACTTAGCATTCTGTTTAACATTTCCGATTTACTCTAACGCATTGTCATGATACTAAAGCCGCAAACGTTTGACGTAGAATTTCTCAGTTGGGCAAAAAGTGCAGCTGGAGCAAACCAGAGCTAAAGTCCTGATGTAAAACTGCCCTTTTCACCAAAAGCAATATGTGAGTGTGCATGAGAAAACCCGGCATAAGTCGGCAACATGAGATTTTGAGTTCTGTACATATAATAAAAGACAAGACATTTCTGATAAGTTGAAGTCAGTGACCCCCCTAAAACAAGCTCTGGAGAAAACGGAATTTAATCCTAAAAGTGGCAATAGCTAATTGACCCATTAATATTGGAGTGATTGCTGTTAGGAGACCGTAGTAAAATAACTAAGCCGTTATAGAGATCATAGTGAGTAGTGTTCACTGCTCGTCTACAGTTTACCCTGTAACATGCCACGGTCCCCTAAACAACAGCCAAGTTGGAAGTTTGTGTCGGACCCATAATTTCCACTTCAAAGCCGTTTTTCTCAAAATCAGCTCTGTCGACTTATTGTGGGTTTTCTCATGCACACTCACATATTTAGATCTACGTATTTTGAAAACCTTCTGATGGATACATAAGACAAAAGAGGCACTATCATCATTCACACTGGGGCTGCTATATTATATTCCAGGAAGTGCAGCTGTATTGAGGTCGTAAAATTAATGGCTGGGACAGATATAATTTGTATTTCAGGTTTTCCCCATTGTTCCCCGCCCTACTTCCCTGGGGGGCACGAGAAAGTGTTACGATGCATTAAAATTTAAAGATTAGATGTATTAAGGGGATGTTGTAGAATCATGGGCCAGGAATCAAATCTCATAATATACATTTTCTGTCACTTCTCTTTTCCTTTTTATCTTTGTCTGTCTGTCTGTCTGTCTGTCTGTCCATCTGTCTGACTGACTGTCCCTCTCTCTCTCCTCCTCACCTCTCTCTCTCACTTTTTCTCTCCCTCTATCTCTTGTCTCTTTTTCTCACACTCACTTTCTCTCGCTCTTCCTTTCTCATTGTCTCTTTCTCTGTCTGTCTGTCCCCCCCCCCTCTCTCTCTCTGTGTCTCTTTTTTCTCTTTATCTCTCTCTCTCTCTCTCTCTTTCGTTCTCTTCTTACCGTTCAAGTCTCTCTCCATTTCTCTCTCTCTCTTTCTCTTTCTCACTTTCTCTCTCTCCCGCCTTACCGTTCAAGTCTCTCTCAATTTCTCTCTCCCTCTCTCTCTCTTTCTCTCTCTCTCTCTTTCTCTATTTCCACCATCATCCCAGCTTTCTCTGGCTTTCTCCCCCTCCTTCAGGAAGATTTATGTTCATATTCCTCGCGATGCTCTGATTAGGGTGAGCGTGTCAATCGGCTACAAAGTCTCGGTGGAAGAGACGAAGACCACGTGGACCAGCAGGCCAGGCAGAGAAAGACGAACAAATATCATGTCGCCTGACTCTGAATGTTGTGTAGCCAGGCAATGAGACGCTGTACTGGAACCCTGGCAAAAAGACCAATAAGACAGAGAGAGAAATAGAAAGGGGAGAGAGAGAGAGGGAGAGAAAAAGACAAAGAGAAGAAAGAAAGGGAGGGGAGAGAGAGAGAAAACAACAGATAGAGAGAGTCAAAAAGAAGAAAGAACGGTGGGGGGAGATAGAAAGAGAACGTGAGAGAGAGGGGGAGAGAAAATAGAGAAAGTGAGAGAGAGAGAGAGGCGGAGAGAGAGAAAGAGAAAAGTAGAGAAGGAGAAAGAGGGAAAGACACACAGACAATGAAACACAGTGCTGGCATGAAGGGGAAAAGGACATTATAAGAGAGGATGAGAAAAGAGGGTGCCGGAGAAACGGCCAGACAAGCGGGGAGAGCGTGGGTGCGAGAGAAATACAGAGAGAAAGAGACACACAGGAAGAAAGAGATATTGCTGGCAAGCAGGTAACATTTTTAAGACAAATAGGAGAGAGAGACTTAGGGAGAAAGGGGATGAGAGAGAGATACCGATACTGAAACACATAGAGTGAGAGAGAGGAAGAAACAACGAGAGAGAGAGAGAGAGAGAGAGATAGACATACAGAAAGAATAAGGGACTGAGACGGACAGACAGACAGACTGAAATACTTATGGGTGGACTCAGGCACAAAAGAAATACGTTTGAGGGTGTTAAATTGTTTTGCTCTGGCAGTGTGGAAAGGTGATGATTGTGATTTCAGTTCATTGATATTCAAGATTGGTCATATCTTCATCTCGGTGTGTCGCAAGCCATAGATCTAGCTGTATTGAGTGCTGCAGCTCCCTATTCCATCATCTGCATAATTCTGTCATCTCTGTGGGGAAGCTATAACTAATTTGTTATGTTGATAAATCTCGTATTTTTTGTTTCTTTCATTCTTCTCCATCTCGCCAACGACTTTTTGTATAGTTTACATTAATTATGTTTGCAAATGTGAATTTAATGTTCACTGTTTTTTGTGAATAATTATTGCTTCCTACATATTCCTGCTTGGATTCATGCGCTCATGCGTGTTTACGAGTGTGTGAGTCCGTGTGTGTGCGTGTGCGCGTGTACAAAGTGCAGGAATTCCTGTGTATGAGTGTGGGCGTGATTTGTTTGAAAACAGTGTATAGACATTACGCATAAGGAGGGTATCATACCTCTTGCTCCACACCATTTTTTTCTCTTTTTTAGCTAATTTTTGACCGAGCACGGAACATACACAGTCAGCTGCTGGCACACAAGAAGCGGCACTCTATAATTTCCTGTATTTTCTTAGTAAAGCCGGGACGACCCTATCATGACTAATGTACGTTTTTTTGTTGCTTTTTTTTAACTTTTTGACACATAACAGCCGTCAGTTCTGCGGAATCCGTCAAGTAGGATTGACGTCATATTTGCTGATAGCAATGACGCTGTTCCTACACAGATACGATGGTAACGACATTGCACCGACGTTGGCTTGATGCAGGGAACCAGCCCCTAGATAATACACTACCAACCTTACGGAAATTATGCACAAATCTACGTCGAGTTGACATATTGATGCTGGCTGGGATTTGTAACGTCCTGCCTCTTTGAAGCCACAATGTACTTTTTGTTTGCTTATATTTTTGTGTTTAATTTCGTTTCACCCCATTGGAAGTTTAGTTGTTGTGCAGTCTTTTCGGATCTATACAAAACATTTTGTGAGAATTTAACCATCTATCTAATAGTTAATTTGATGTATGACATTTAAATTGATAAAGCTCTGACTACCAAACATAAATAAGTTGCATAATTAATAGACAGTGAACGGCACAATGTGGTCGTTACTGTGCCGACGCGACGTAAAACCTAACTCAAATTCAAACTCAAACCCGACAACGCTGTCGACAGCCGTTGTTCAAGGAATTGGCACAGAATTTGACCTCTTATTTTTACTGAAGTGAGAGGTGAAAATCCTATTTATTAACTGCTCTTTTGAGTTTGAGTTTGATTTTGGGTTTCTACGGCACGTCGGCACAATAACTGCCACTTTGCGCCTTTTACGGTCCATTTGGGTACATTTTCTTTATTTATGTTTCGTATTCAGAGCTGTTAAGTTTAACATAGAATTAAATACATTCATATAATTTTAATACATTGGTAAAATTCTAAAAAAGTTGTTTTGTATAGATCTGGAAAAAGTTTTGTAAACGAGTATAAATGTTATTAAATCAAGTTGTAGATCTTAGCCTCTCTCAGAAATTACAGGATGCGTTGCGGACCCACGTCAGAAAATAAATTCTTTCATGGATCCGCAGGCATAGTGCCTTCTTTGCATACGTATGAAGTCTACACATCCAATCAAAATATGCTGTATCTATAATATATTCTAGTACCGTGCAACCTTTAGCATGACTAACTGACCAAACTATACACTCTTCAGGCCTTAAATTTGGCACGAAGGTGGCAATTGAGATAAGGAAGATGATGGCTATACTTAAAAGTTGTTTACTTCAAACATTTATTTTTAAAAAATAACTGTTTATTGCTATGCAACATTTGTATATTTGCATGTTTGTTTCGTAATATATAGTACCGTACATGTCATAAAGAGTAACCGTTTCAAGCGTTCAGTTTGGTGCGTAGTGTTCTGGTGCGCATAAGTTCTGAAGCAAGACTGTAGTTTATTACTTTTATTATATGAGAGAGAGAGAGAGAGAGAGAGAGAGAAGGGGGGGGGGCACATGATTGTTTATTCTGGGCAATGCCCGGGAGATCATTTAGTAATTGATAATTGGCAATTGCATGCCACACATTCAGAGGGATCTCCCCCCCAAAGTAAAAAAACGGCGTGTGAGGTGGGAATGTACCAGACGGAGTCTACTTGGACAATTTCGTCTCTTCGATTTTGTTGAGAGGCATGAGTCCACTGACCAAGTTGTTCTTGGATAAAGTGGAGTTTTTTCGATGTTTCTTCATCCCATATTTCCTGCCATCTCGATTTAATGAAGTTATCAACAGCGGGTTTTGAAGTCAGTGTTTGGTATCATCAGGTGTTGTGGTGTACATTTCAGTTGATTTATTAACAGACATTGCTAATTTTAAAAAGTCAGTGATGTCTCTGATAGGTTGACACTAAATTAAAATCTGGCACAAAAGAGAAACATATTTTGTATGGAAATTATGATTTTGTAAAAGAATGATTTTTATAATTATTAATTAATTATTATTGTTTTTAATTTTTTAGAGAAATTATTACATAATCATTCATTATCTTTCTTGTAGTTTCGCGGGTGGTTGGTGGGCGTTTCGGGTAGGGTCTGCATCTGTCCTATCGTACTGTTACATTCTGTCCATCGTATTGCTTCTTTGCTTCTTCCTAGCACAGTATGGCTGTTATCGTGTCGAAACGATTTCTCCATACTTAACCTCAAACTCAAGCTCTTGTAATTTCTTGATTTATAATGTTGGACAGTGCAAAATGCATTTTTGTTTTCTTTTCTGCATTTTAAGTTTCCAGGTACAATTTCATGAGTCAAAACACAGCTCGGAAGAAGGTCTACGCCTGTGACCATTCACACTGTATTCATTCTGTCCACCACTATGCCTAGTTGCCTTGTTACGTGCGTTCTGCGAATAACCTGGATAGGGAAGTCCCAATCTTAGTCCGAAAATCGATACCATGCCTCGAGCAATAAATATTGCAATTACTCGATTACCCTCTCCATTATCCGAGAAGGATCAGGACCGTTCTTCACTAACTGAAACTACGTTTGTGTCGTTGGAAAAAAATACCTCCACTTTATAATGGTGTTGAAAAAGTAGCGGGGAGCGTACGCGTTTTTCGTTTGAGTATTTCAGTGCAGTTATTTTTCTTTTAATCATAGTATTCGAGAAGTTGAAATAATTTTTATTTTTCTCACGTGATATATTGTAGGGCGGGGATGCTGTGTCTTGATATCATCTGCTTAGCAGAAGTCGCCGAGGTTGGAAATGTTTATGCATTAATTATACTTACATAATTCAGACCAGGTTGATCTTGTGAAGACAGACAGATGGACTGACAATGAGGTTTAACCGATTAAGTAATAGATAGATAGATAGATAGATAGATAGATAGATAGATAGATAGATAGATAGATAGATAGATAGATAGATAGATAGATAGATAGATAGATAGATAGATAGATAGATAGATAGATAGATAGATAGATAGATAGATAAATAGATAGATAGATAGATAGAAAGATAGATAGATAGATAGATAGATAGATAGATAGATAGATAGATAGATAGATAGATATAGATAGATAGATAGATAGATAGATAGATAGATAGATAGATAGATAGATAGATAGATAGATAGATAGATAGATAGATAGATAGATAGATAGATAGATAGATAGACAGACAGACAGATAGATAGATAGATAGAGAGATAGATCTGTCTGTCTGTCTGTATAGCTGCCTTTCTGTCTGTATCCCTAACAGCTACTGCGCTATTTTTGGCAATCTATAACATTGTTTGAATAGCTGTGTTAATGACATCCCTGGTAATCTGTAAAGATGTCGACTAATAATAATAATGATGATGATAATGATAATAATAATAATAATCATAATCATAACAAGAATAACACCAATTATAATCATGTTAACTGACATTTAAGAAATATATATGTGCCTTTTATATACTGACAATTCAGTTTGTTTGTTCTCCTTATGGTCAATAATAACTTCTGTCGTCTATATAAAATATAGCAACTGTGTTAAAGCTGTAAGATCGCAATAATTTTCCATGTAGCGTTCAGAAATCCTGCTGAAACATTAAGAAGGCAAGAATAATATGAGTGCTGACGTCTGGGAAGTAAAAGCGGGTGATGTGCCTCAGTATGGACTCGTGTGGCATTTTTTACTCTGCGTTGCGAAGAAGAGATCTGCAGTAAATTTTAAAAAGTAGAGATAGAATTAAAAAAATAAAAAAATAACTAAAACTCGCCTAACTCGATTTGGCTGTGAAATTCTCTAAATACGGAAAATCTGCAGTAATATTTAGTTGCGCAATCTCAAAAATTTTGCGGAAGAGCAGCCGACATGGAAGGAAGTTTATAGTGAATGCTGGGCATAGTGAATGCTGAACTTAGTGAATGCTGGACTTAGTGAATGCTGGACATAGTGAATGCTGAACTTAGTGAATGTTGAACTTAGTGAAGGCTGAACTTAATGAATGCTGAACGTACTCAGAGGTAGATAAAGGTTTTGCAGTATCGAGAGTTTGTTTCGATGGTGCAGTGAGTCACATTAATATTTGTTTCCACACAATGCGCCAGGTATCTCCTTCCGCTAACCAACTCAAGACGGTTTTGACGCCGCCTGAACTATTAATACAGTCTAGTTTCCTGCCTGCCAATGCACAAAAGCCTCATTTAACCCCTTCAGTACTGAAGCAGCATTACTGTTAACTCGTTACTGCTCCCTCAGTTACGTATTTTGTTTCTCCGTTACCAGTTTTTAAATACAGATCGTTGGCCGGATTTGGATTAGTATTTACCATTTAAAATAACTGAAATAAGTGGATCTCATTACAAACTGGATTTGAGAAAATGTAGCTTTCACGGCGCCAATAGTCAAAGGGTTAACAAAGTCGACATAAAATAATCTTGTCGTAGCACCCCAGCAGTCTCGGGCAAAGCATTTAAGAAGTCAATGTTTGTCAAGAGCAGGTAAAGAATTCACCAAAACAGAATCTTAGTTCTTGTTTGTTCTATTTCCATTTAAAACTGGGGATTTTTAGCATGTACAAGGGGTTTATAACAAATGCACACTCCCCCCCCCCCCAACCCCCCCCCCTCTGTTTCACAATTCTGATTATTCTAATTCTGAAGCCAGAAAAACGTCTGACGTCGAATTTCTCAGTTGTGCAAAAAGTGGAGTCAGAACAAGCCAGACCTAAGGTCGCGAAAATCGTAATCTTCCAATGTGCACTATACACTTAGTTCATCCTTGGGCATTAAGGGAGACGGCTCCACAAATTCAAGTTGTAACAACTGAGAAGTGATTCCTGTCTAATTTTGTTGGTTGGCTGTATGACAATACTTTTTTTTAAAAAGAATTCTTGTAGTACATTTTAAATGTTTGAAGATTTGACTGACACTGTCGCCAGCTCTGTCAGAAATAATGTCAGAAATAATGTCAGAAATAATGTCAGAAATAATGTCAGAAATAATGTCAGAAATAATGTCAGAAATATTCGTTTCGTATGTAAAATTGTGTTTTTTGGTGCAGCCTTTGTTTTCTTTTTGTTTTTTGTGTTGTTGTTTTGGGGTTTTTTGGGTTTTCTTTTTTTAAACATGGCCGAATTCTTGTGGAACTTGGCGACGACACTGTCTGTCAGAAGTATGTTTTCCTTCATTCATCAAGCTACGAGTAGAAACTACTCATTATATCGTTACGAACTTGTAGCACTGAATGAGTGCTTCAGCCTTCCGAGAAAGGTTTGGCATGTAGGACCACTGTGACGAGCGAATGTAATGCCAAGGTTTGTTAGAGGCATTTATTTTGGGCTTTATTAGTGCCAGGCTGTCGCATATAACGCAAATGATCTGGACAGGACGCAAATTACTTCCTGTCTCTGATTTGGCCAATTTGCAGCAACATTCTCTCCCCTTCCATGCACAGCGATCAGGTATAATTGTCTTGACTCAATTCTCTCCCCCTGTTTTTTCTTCCTTTTTGTCTCAGCGTGGCTGGAAATCTCGTCCTGCTCCAGGGATTATTTGACAGCTGATACAGGATACTAATGATCTGGAGCTGTATATAAGAATCGAGCACTTGGATCAACTGTTATACTAAAGTGTGATCCCCCCACTAATGGAATTCACTGGAAGGAAAACTGACCCAAATGAATGTTTCCATTCACACGCACAAAAATGCTGTGATTATTTCCTTCCTTAACACCCCTCAATGGCAGTTTGGACATCCCGTTTTGGATTTTCTCAAATTTTTGTTCTAAATTTAAAGAAAGCAAAGCCATTAACAGGCATTATTTTGGCTGTTCTAAGGTCCGGGGGCTGACATTCATGGGAATTTCCCCCACGGAAAATTAGTCGAAAAATAACATGAAATAAAACGTCAAAAATCATAAGAAACTAGCCGACCCGCGCAAGATATATCTTGCAAATTTTCCATGTACTAAGCGCAACCGTAAATCTAGACCTAGGATACATTAGAACGGTATTTGGATTCCATGCTATGACTAATAAAACTTACTGTTACACCACAATTTCATACAGAATTATTTTATTTAATTACCGGTTCTATGAACGGTTTCGTTTCTTAGTGCGGAACCAAACTTCCGGCGCGTCAAAATGGTATCATTCTTCCGGTTCACTCAAAATGGTGAATTAAAATAGAATGACCGAAAAAATATATTTTGATAAATTCGGGGACAGGAGTTTTCGTATGTTTTATGTGACGAAAACCTGGGTATATTAGATACTGTCGACATGTGTAAAATTTGAAGCGTGTGGGCTAGGTATTAACGGAGAGATAGGCTAATATAGCCTCCAAAGTTCACTTTTATAATGATAAGATTAAATGTTGAACACAAAATATCGCCGGGTATTGCCACATTACTATAATTATGTGCATTTTTGCTTTTTCGAGAACCTGAGGATTGAAGTCTGCAGAAAGGGCTAAAACCCATAAAACATTACGCCACAAACACTTATCTCCAAAAGTTTTTAAGCGATTTGAATGACACCTATACATAATGAAGTTAGGAGTGAGAGAATCACTTTCATGACAAAACTTTAAAATCGGCAAAATCTTCCATACAACAATACGTCAAATAGTTCTACCCTTGGTTATGGAAAATGAAATAGAAAAGAAAAAAAAAAACTTGATGATAAAATAAAATACTAAAAGTTCTAGATGGAGAAGGTAATTAAAATAAAATAAAATAACATAAAATTGAAATACCTGATTTTGTTTATATAGGGGTTGTGTTTGAAAGTCTTGACTGGACATTCTCGTCTCCACAGCTCAGACAGAACAAACAGTTTACGCGGCATTTTAGCCTCTCAAGCGCTCTAGGATTTGCATGAATTATTCTCTCTGTCTCTCTCTCTCTCTCTGTCTCTCTCTCTCTCTCTGTTCCTCTCTCTCTATCTTTCTGCTTTCTCTCTCTCTCTCTTTCTCTCTCTCTCTCTCTCTTTCTCTCTCTCTCTCTTTCTCTCTCTCTCTCTCTCTTTCTCTCTCTCTATCTTAGATATTTAGTGACTGATGGCTCGGTCTATTTTTCCATCCCCTTTGTTTATTGTCGATTCCATTGAAATTCATTGTATAGTTCTTTTACCGTTTGTTTGTGACGCAAGTCTTTACAGCATTTTACAATCTTTTTCTTTTCCATATTCTAACTTTGTTCCAGGCCTTGCTGCAACCCTTCGGATGTTATGTAGTTTTTCCGTTCCTCAGCTATCCTAGAACAATGCCAGCATGTGTATTTGCATCATGTCAAACGTCAATTCGACCCATCTGCTTGATGTTGTTCTAAACACCCGCTTGAAGCCTTGTGTTTGGCATTTTGACTTTCTACTTGTCTCTTAGCAAATAAGTGAATCAGTTAGAAGACAGGAAACATGGATTGTAAGATTTACATTAATTTGTGGGAGAATGTCATGTTTCACAACAATCATCATAAGATGGAACGAATAAGCGGTGTGTTCAGAAATATATTATGTTCTAGTGATCTGTGGTAAAAAAAAATGTCAATTGGAGATACAACAGATTTATTTGGTATGCGCTGTTTTGTTGGAGTTGAAACCTTAAAGTGTAACAGACGCTCAAGTTTTCCTCAAATATTAATGATTTCCTTGTTAACAAAAGCTCGCTCAAGTACTGTTTTTATTCTATCTCCCTATCGGCACTTTGGACAAAATACCTTGCAAAGTTTTGCGGTTCAGCTTTGCAGTATGTCTACACCATAGTTGTTGTAGACTTGGGCATGTGTCTGGTTAGTTCTGAGTTGGTTGTCACTATTGTAAGTTGTTGCTATCAAGTTCTGACAGTCTTTACCATTAGACTGTGAAATAATCGTTGTCTTTACTATTATATCAAGATAGGATACAAATTACTATTGTACAATCTGTAACACTGTTGATGCTGATATCTCCGTAACCTTTGGCTTGATCAAGAGAAAATTGAAATAACCAAAAAGGTGAACCAAATTATTTTCCAGTCAACAAAACAATTTCTCTCCCTTGGGTGAATTTTTTTTTTTTTTTTGAACTCTTTAACAGCATGGCCAACACCATACTTGCCAGCTATGTAGAATGGGTGTATGCAGTTATTCTTTGCCATATAAAACTGAAATATGGTTATTCTGCGAGAACTGAAAATCCATATATAACAAAATCGTACATCACCACCATTAAAAATATATATTAAACAGCGTAAGACGTTTCGCCATTATGAAGCAATGGAATGGAGTTGTAAAATTTGAGAAAATAAAACAATTTCAATTGTGTTATGTTGGGTCAAAAGATTCAGTAACAATGAAAGTTCCATAGAATTCTGAAGTTTTATGTTATTATTCCTATTTCGTTTCGTGTTGCTAAAATGACGGATTTGTTTTTCTTATCCTGCTATGAGATTCAAATATTTTATATCAAGAAACAAACTGGAAATTTACGTCTTAAAAGATGCCAGTGCATAATTATGTGTCGAGATTTCAATGTCGTTAGCGGATTCTTACAAACTCTATAACGAGACCTGGTGTAAAAATGGACTGAAGCCTTTTAGAAGAAACGCCCATTTGCACCTCTCAAGGGAACATCATTTTAGTCAGCACCACCAACTTTCGCCTGAAACTTGAAGCGGGCGGTTCGATAGAAAATTTCTACCGTAGGATGAAATCGATAGGGTAAAAAACCTTCAGCTTTCACCGCCTGTCACTTGTAAGGAATAATGAGACCATTCCAGACAGGGCGGACAAAGTGGACATTTTCTCTCTGACTTCGGGTGAATTGATCCCGGATGGGCCAGGAACACTGAATAATCTACCGCCTCCAGATTGCTACGGTGATACCAGAAAAAAACTGTCTCCGCTTGTCTTATATGTATTTTTTTTTTTTATGTAAAAGGTGTTAACCGTGTGTGATTGTTTCGCTGGGTATTTTCAATACGGTTGTATGTGCATTTTCTGCCCTTTTCTAGAAAATGATGATTGAAAGTCTGAAGAGTTGTGTAAAGTCAGGGTTTCGCTCAATTCGCTTCAAAATCGAAACTTGCACAAAAATGCCCAACAAAAGTTTACCCGTATGATACTTAAACATAGTAAAGTTAGGAGTGAGAGAACCAATTTCATGACAAACCCTCAGAGTCGGGAAAATGTCGCCTACAACAATTTATGGCAAGTACCCCTTGATTTGTAGACGACAATGTAGTTGTTGATGCTTTCGTTGCCGTTATTGTTGTTGTATTGTTCTTCTTGTTATTGTTGCAGCTGTTACCGATAGTAACTGAAGAGAGAGTTTATGGAATTGTTTGCCATGCCACCACTAATGGCAAACAGAATAAAAAACCGTGCCTTACATCTCCTCTAGATGAAAGAATACATTAAAATATGATTTCAGCAAAGATCGACACTATGAATTATCACCCTCCATACACATACACACATACACACACACGCATACACAAATATACACACACACACGCGTGCACACACACAAAATTCACTAGAAATCGGTTTTTTAAATTGTATTGTATTGGTATAGATATATTGATGTAGGTTTGTTACTTAGACTAGCTGAAGACTGACTGGTTTCAAACGAGACAGAAAAATGTCCAATCAGACTTTTTGAAATAAGTCGACAGAAACATGTCTTTCTGCGTCTCAACCAAAAAAAAAAATCGTAAACAGATTTAAAAGCTGTTTTGTTGTGTTGTTTGTCTGTTTGTTTGTTTTTTCCAAATAGGATGCGTCCATCTAATTTATCGTTAGAAATGTGTGCAGTATACAAAGTTTCATACTTTTTTTTGGCCACGTAGTTACGGAGTTTTAACTGTTTACATGTTCACCTCTTAACTGGTCATGTCTACAGCATCCGCTCGGTATTTTTATGGAAAATGACGTATGAAGAACTCTATTTGCGGTGAGGTACGAATGCTGTGGAAAAGTATACAGAGGCAAAGAGTGTTTTTTCGTCATTGGACAAGAGCAGTGTTATGGTATTGATGACATTATGGGTACCGCTAGCGTGAAAAATAATAATAATATGGTAAAATTACGCTGTGAATACTACAGGCTGATGATCGTGTGACCTTAACGTGTTCATTTTAAGTGTATTCATGATAAACATGGTGATCTGCCCTGAAAGTCTGCCAATAGCGCGCTGGAAATATCAAATGGTCGTCCTTTGTGTCGTGGCAACATCGATTTCTATATTTTGAAAGCTGATATAGATGACAACTGATATTGCTTCCAAACTGGTATAAAGTGTGCGTTTGTATGCGTAAGATCTTATAATACAATTTGTCCGGTCATTGGGGTTTATTATTGTATAATGTTACGGCAAAAAATGGCATGTTGATATCACTTTATATATTTTCAGTTCCAAATTTCTCCGGTACTTGACCATGTTACGGATACATTAATACAGATTTCAAAGAACGTTTATTGTATTCGTGTTTACTTTCACATATTGTTTTTATCCTCGAATATTTCTCTGAATGGATAAAATTTCTGGTTTTGCCTTGGCCAAAAGTTTACTCCAGGGTCCCGTTCAGGGCAAGCTGTTGTTTGTGGTCAGATTTGTTAAAATTTACAAAATTAAAATGAACATTACTTTTAAATGCAACCTGGAAGAATGGAGGGATAGACGGATGGGCGGGTGAAGTAATATATTGGTGGATGGTTAAAATAGGTAGTTATCTCGCGACCTTAGTTTGTGTTTGTTCCAACTCCACTTTTTGCACAATTGAGAAATTTCGACTCTATAAGTTTGCGGCTTTCTGTGAAACAGCTTGATAAGTGCCACAACACATTTTAAACATGAGTCACAGTGTTCATTTGTCTTCTACATACTGAAAGATCTCTAGTTTATTCAGAAAGGAGAACTAAGGTCGCGAAATGATTGTCTCAGTCAATGGCCTGGCTGAACTGTCAATGTACTTTTGGCTTGTTTTGTGTGGATAGAAGTATGGCGTGGTCGGAAGATTGGTTTTGTGTGTCTGGGTTTTTGTTAGGTTTACTATTGGCTTCGACTGTGCTGTCTCTTTCAATATAATCACCAACAAAGCATGCGCACGCCGCCTCTCCCAGCTATCTGCAAAATTTACCAACAAAACACATTGTGTTTCTAGGTGTTTCCGTCAGTGACAAATTAGTAACAGGTGTTACTACCACCAAATGTTAGCCTCTCACCACGAGTGTCTCGAAATGTAAATAATTCAAAACAAGTGTTTTCTAGAGAAAGCTTGGTTGAGTTTAGGAAACGGTTTTATATTAACACTGAAGGTTAGGTAGCATTTTGTAAAAAGCAGTAAGTCTGAAACGCGCTTGGCATAAGGACAATCCGGGCATTCGTCTTTTTATTTTTTTATTAATTGGATGTGATTTGTGAAGATGCTTTTCTTTGGTTGTGTAAATTGACCGAGCTAGCTCTATGTTTAAGATTGAAATCAGTGTTAAATCCAGACTTCCACCTGATACGGTTCACAGCAGTGGCTCTCATAACAGGGGATAAATTTCCCATAAGAGGGGAGGGGGTGGGTGAGATTTTAGACTAATACCGCAGTGAGTCCAGTTTGATTTACGTCTCTTTTGACTCAGTCAGCTAGGTCTCTCTCGAGACACACAATGCCGAGCCGAACCATTCCTTTTTCCCACTATATGACCACAAATTCCGCGCGTATTAGAACGGTCAGTACTGGTCTTTTTCCGTTAAATTGTGAAGCGGTGTGGTGTGTATGGCTGCACTGTTGACATCGATGATACGCGCGCACATCGACGGACGGAATGTGACCAGTTGATTCGTCTCGGCATCCTGTTTCTCGGGTCAATTGACTCGAAAGAGGTTTAGTGCGCCGGAACTGGTGAGACGTTCTTGTGTCGGTCTCGCCATTGCTCGAGGTCCCATTTTAAACTCTTCAGTCCACATCTCACAGTAGAACCTAGTCAAAAAAGGGACATAGCTCAATGCGCCACCAGCCTGACGAGGAAAACATACCCAGCCGTTAGACAATGCCCACTATATGTATTTTAAAAGTGCAAAATGGCTTGCATTTTTATCTTATTTCAGATCGGGCATAATGATTGCATGTAACATTCAACTCAGTTTCCTTTGATTGATTCCATTAACCCAGGTTTTCCCAATAGTATTGTCAAGTCTCCCTCCTCATCTCCCAACCCCCCCCCCCCAACCAAAAAAGAAAAAACCCGTAGACCGGCACTGCACTGTGGCGATGACGTGCCTGCTCCAGTTGTAACTGTGTGCAATGTCGCAAAGGCAAACTTCCCGAATGGGATTAAAATAGTATACAAATACAAAGTCTCTAGTTCTGTCAGAATGCTGAAAGTACTTTTTTCTTTGGCAAAACTAATCTGGCTGATTTGGCCTTGAGAAGTAAAGATTTGAGACACGGGTGTAGTTGAAAAACAAGTTTTACAACACTGTAAGAGCCGCCGGTTTACTGGGTTTGAGTTTGGCTTTGGGTTTAACGGCACGATACCGGCCACATTTCTCCTTCCACAGTTTTTTCGTTGTCTCGCTTTGGGCTAGCTCTCTGCCCTCAGATGTCTAGAAGTAAGATCAAATAAAAGTGAAGTTTACGCTGGTTTACAGTATATTTCCTTGGATAAATCCGCGCATTCACTTTGTCCATCTTGCCTGGGTCCCCGAGTGAATCCTCATGACGTAGGCACATTATCAAAGTTTTTCACTCTACTTTGCCTCAAGTAAAGAGCAATAACAATCCCGGTCGTGATCGAATCCCCAAAACCCACGGTAAATCACCCCACGCCATTCTGTCTTTGCACTGACGACACTCCAGAACCCACTTTCCTTGTGCGGTGTAACGGAGAATTAGTCACTGAGAGATTATTTACCCACCGGATATTTTCTCCTGGAGAAGTCTGTAGGGATCTCAAGACGGCCTGAGATTCCCTCAGAAGTTGGGACAACTAAAAGCGTGGGGGCAAAATTGGTGGTGAGTTTGGTGCGTTACAAAAGCCTTGTGTATCCCCCTGGGTTCAGAAGTTTGGACAGGTGGTGTAGCAAAGGACTTTCCAAACATCCAACAAGGAAATTACAGCATTTTGATATATAACCTCACGTATTAACCTTAAACATTTCACAGACAGGAATCAATAATACAAGCATTCGCATGTCTTTGGGATAGAAAAGGGTACAGATGACCAAAAAAAAAAAGGAACAAAGAAAGAACGAGAGATTACGCAATTTTTGCACTCATATTTTACTTGACAGGGAAAGATACATAAGATCGTTTTTGCCCTCCTCAATTCCCCTCAACTGGACAGTCAAGCTAGATGTGTGCCATATCTTAATAAGGTTCCATGCAGGGTTACTTTTGTTACTGTGTTACAATGTTTAAGTAATGACGCGTTAGAGGTGTGTTCCATGTACGTGCTCTTCAACGCTCTATGAAGATGAATTTCCCTTATGGAATGATAAAATGATTCTTATTTATCTTATCTTAAGAAGTCTTTGCCACAGTTATCGCAACCACGTTAATGTCGCTGTAATATGATTTAAACGAAAAATAGTCCTGCATGGACCTGAGAGCTATTGAAAGGCGGCCAATTAACTGTACTTGACCTGATCGCTGTACTAACGTTTGTTGTTAAGAAGAAGCAACATACCCGCTTTTCTTCAACGTTCTACAATTGTTTTGATTTGTTTAATTTGTTTAATTTTCTATCCTGTTAATTTTCTTGTCCTGGCGAAGGTTTGTCTTTCCTTTTCCTTTGCAGTTTATTGTATGGTTGCTATAATTTCTGTCAGGAGGCTTTGCTACATACAGGCGTTCTTTTTTGCCGCATTTTGGTTCAAGCCATGAAAAAGCTATGAAGATTATTTTACTATTTTAATGACTGTCATTGCGCTAAATACGATGAAATACATAGGGTACCTTCCCTTATCATTGTGCAAATACCGCTTTGCCAGACTTTGGGGTTCAATAGGAGCACAAAAAACAAAATAGCCATCGCTCAAATATGAAATGCAGACAAACACACAGACCTATAGACAGACAAATTTGGAATATATGGACATAATTTGTGGAAAGAATGACAGGTAAATAGAAAACTGGTCAGTTCATCCATCAACTGGGCCAACACAGATGTACAGACAGACGAAAAGATCTATACAGAGGCGTAGGGATAAACAGAATAGGCACAGGATGGGTTGAGTAGATCAGCAAAGAGTGAGGGAGACAGACAGACAGAGAAAAATGCAGACAGAGGGACAGATCGACTGACAGACAGGTTGGCCGGGAGATACACACAGTCAAACACATAGATAGTAAATAGATACACAGACAGGCAGACGAAGATAGATAGATAGATAGATAGATAGATAGATAGATGGGTGGACGGACAGACCGATGAGAAGAAAGATGGAAGGAAGACGTGTTTTTCTACGATCAACTCTACTTTTTGTTGATATTTTTCCCTATATTCAGAACCTTCCTAAAACAAGTTCATTCAGAAAATGAAAGAAAGTAAATGTGACCCTATCCCTCCGATTCTTTCCATTATTTCAGCCAGCCCCTACAGACACGTGGGGTTGTGAAAGATTCCGTTTCAACGACATTGCCATATCGGGCAAAGAGAAAACTCCTAATAACCGGTCATTAGCCGTTGATCGCTTCGAAGTTAACGAACTACAAACCCCGTCTTGTGTAGGAATTCTAGTACTTAGACAACTAACCCAGCACAGCCGGTTCATTCCACCTTCGATTCGATGCCATGTCCAGAATATAATTATATCGATCTTTGCGTCAGGAGCCCAGGCGATTTCTCCACGTCTCACAGAATGTCAGTGCTCGAAACTAATCTCGTGCAATTCTTTTGGAAACGATTTGCTGAATATCTGGTGCGAAATTTTACAATGGGGTCTCCATGTAGTTGGTCCTGACTTGTTGGCAATGATAATTACAGGCCTAATATGTAACTTCAAGCTTATGTTAATTTGTTAAGGGCATTACTATGAATGTCGTTTACTGAAGTTTTACAAACATCAAGGTACCCCTCAGTATGACAGTGTGAGCATTGATGTGATTCCACACTCGAAAATTTCAAATAGTGCCATTTCACAACCTTATTCCTTGTTTGTTCTATCTCCATTGCCTGAAAAAGTGGAGATCTTTTAGTATGTAGAAGAGGTATAACAACTGCAGACTTTGACACTTGTTTAAAATGCGTTGTGGCACTTATCATGCTATTTCAGTGCTCCCATTTTATTCTAATGCCTTATCATACTAGTAAAGCCGCAAACGTTTAACGTCGAATTTCTCAGTCATGCCAAAAGTGGAATTGGGGCAAACGAGTACTCATACAAAGAAAACAGGAACACAGAAGACGCCTTATTGTTTTTATTGCATAACATCTACAGTCATTTAGACACTGGTAAAACCTGTGTTCGTGTGCTCCTAGTCGATTTTTCGTCTGCCTTTAACACCATACAACCGCACTTAATGTTTCAAAAGCTTACCAACCTACACGTGAGTTCTTTTTTAAAGAGCTGGATCTTCGAATTTCTAACACAGAGAAGCCAGTTTGTGGATATAAACAACACATTTTCCAAATTACTCACAACAAACACAGGAGCGCCACAAGGCTGCGTGCTGTCACCTGCCTTGTATACATTGTATACAAATGATTTCACTGTGACACACAACAACGTTTACCTTCTTAAATTTGCCGACGACTCTGCTATTTTAGGCCTTTTACCTAACTCTGGCCACGAATATTCTAACATTGTACAATCCTTTCATTGTTGGTGTAATAACAACTATCTTCTACTGAATGTTAAGAAAACAAAAGAGCTTGTTTTTGACTTTAGGAAAAATAACAACGATCCTGTTTGCCCTCTTACTATCAACAATGAAGAGGTTGAAATTGTCACAGAGGCCAAATATCTTGGCATTACTCAGCGTTCCCGATAACGCACGCGCGTGCGTCTGAGAGGCACAGACAGGATGACATGACGCAGGGAAAAATCCACACAGAGTTTTACTGACGCACAAATTACAAAATTTGGGGGTGTCTGTGCGTCATGAAAGTCCGGCTTTCCGCAGAAGTGCGACTGTGTGATTATCGCGGTGCAGTGTTCTCAGAAACGGCAGATATTTCTCGGAAATGCGTTCATGCGTGCCTCTGACTTAGGCCTAATGCGTTGAGAGTTGCGGCCCTTCCTCTTCTCGCGAAATATGATTAGTTTTTCTGTTTTGAATGTTTTCATGGCGAATTATTCAATATCTGACAATGACTCTCACAATTTACAGCTGAGAGTCATGATGACTCTCACAAAAAAATCCTGTAGGGAACACTGTTACTATTGATTCATTGCTTAACTGGCATGCGCATGTAACATATGTATACAAGAAAGCCAACCAGCGCATGTATTTCCTCAGAAAGCTCCGCTTTTTAAAAGTTAGCAAAAGCATTCTGAAAATATTTTACACCATGGCTATTCAGAGCGTTTTGATGTATGGAGTTGTCTGTTGGGCAGGAAACATCTTACAAAAAGATAAAAATAAGATCAATAATTTAATTAAAAAAGCATCCAAAATTAGTATCTGTGATCTGCCATATTTTGATGAGCTGTACACTGGTGCTTGTATTAAAAAAGCTAATATTATTATAAATGACCCCCAACATCCCCTGAACAAGGAATATATAAGATCTGTAAGAAGTTTAAGGCTGTTGTCAAAGAAAACTAAAACTGAGCGCTACTTTAAATCGTTTATTCCATCATCAACTAGGATGTTACAATAATGTCGTCATCTTGATCGTAATCTGTGCACAGTTGAATTATGTCCTGCGTGTCAGGTCAATGTGTTTTAGTTAGGGAAGCATATTGTGTGCACTGTTAATTTTGTTAATTTAGTTAATTTATCAGTGTGTGTGTATATATGTGTGTGTGCGCGCTATGTATCATACTTTCTGCTTCTGTAACTATATTGTTATGTATTCAATGGTCAAAACAAATTTCCTTGTACAAGGACGAATAAAATTTATCTTATCTTATCTTATCTTATCTTATCTTATCTTATCTTATCTTATCTAAATTCGCGAATGATAATTATATCTTTGAATGCAGCTACTTGAAACTGCCCCCAACCCCCCCCGCCCTCAAAAAACAACCCCATTAGTTGCATCTCGCCACTACAATGTCACAATGTTGCATAAAATATCATAAAAAGACACAGAAATTCTGTGCAGTAACGGCAAGGCTTGAAGAAAAGTCAAAATATGGCAGAAAGGAAACGTTTCTGAAGGAAGGAAATAAGATGGAAGGAAGACATTTTTTTCAACCATCTTCCCTACCCTTTCTTGATATTTTTCCCTATATTCAGATCATTCTGAAGTTATCATTGAAAGCTTATTCTATGAAGAAAACGTTTCTGAAAACGTGTCTGAAGCAACATGTAAGCGGCACAGAAATGATACAATCAAACGTAAAACAAAAGGAAAGTATTGCATGCTCGCTGTATCGTGTCTTCAAGCAGATACCATTGAAAACGAATAACTTGAAGCTAGCAAGAGCATAACAAGACAGCCAGTGGAATTAAAGATAAAAACAAGACTTAATTTATTTATTTGTTTATCTCCTAAGTTTATTTGCCTCTGTAGCAAGTCTTATTTTCAGCTGATATGATAATGATGTGAGATAATAACATAGGCATCTAATGATTTTTGAAATATTGATCGTTTTCGTGGACATTTCTGCCTCTCATGCGGTCATCGACCTTTTCTCATAAATCAGTGATTCTCAACGTGGGTCATGTTACCCCCCGGGGGAGATTTTGATTTCCAGAGCATCGGGATGGGGGGGGGGGGGGCGAAAACGAAGAAAATGGCGACAAAGGGGCAGAAATGATGAGTAAGGGGCGATAAGGGGGCCACAACAGTAATGAAAAAATGAATGGAGGACAATTTTGGGGGGGGGGGGGCAAATCACTGAAATGTCCAACAGCATGCGAAAGTGAGGTTTATGAGCACAAATCGCCTATTTACAAACATTTTTTTTGTGCATTTGAAAAAGAATGTTTTCTGTTCCACATTAAATAACCACACATGCCCATTGTCAGGAAAAATGCTTTGAAAAACTTAGCGTCGTTATTTGTGGGCTGCTGTTATGGGTGTGTACGGTCCCAACGCGTACCTATCCCTAACCCCGTCCTTTTCCTCAATCCTAAATTTGAGTGAAGCCCCCTTCCCCTTTCAAGCAAATAGCAGGAGGAAAAAAGGAAAAATCCAGGCTGTTCTTCGGAATATTTCGGGGCGGGGAGGGGAGGGGGGGGCGGGAGCGCTCTCCAGCTCTGGAGTCACACAAGGCTTTAAAATACGTTGGGGGGCGTCATATTTGTAACAACAGTCGTATTTATGTGTAGTCTTGTCTTCTTGTCAAGTGTAGATGTTGGGTCTGAGCAGGGATTGGAGGAAGAAAAAGGGCCGGGGGTGGGGGGTGGTGGGGGGGGGGGTGATGAAAAAAATGTGAAGCTTAAGGGAGGGGGATTGCCTGTAAAGGCTTGAGAACCGCTGCTATAAATCGTGTGGCATTTCCCCGCGTGTATTTCATACATTTCATTAATGGGATTTGCTAATTATTACATTAGATTAGGAACAATCAGGTTTTAATTATGATTCTTCTTTTTTTTATAATTATTATTACATCATGGTGCCATGGCTGTTTTAGTGTGATATTAAAAAAACCATGTATTTTCCAGCTGGTTTTAACAAATTTTATCAGTAGTTTTTGTACTGCGTGATAAGATAATTGAAACAACATCAGAGAAATTGTTTTGTTTTCAGTTTAACCTTTTCGCATTGCGGGGATCACAGCTCTCGCATTCCCACTCTGCTACATTCCTTCTGTGTAGTGGCTATTACCTGTGAACGCGTTATTCTGGGAGTATTTTGGAAAATTCGTATAACATTTTCTGATAAATCTCAATTTATATTTGGTATCATTGAAAGCTTATTCTATGAAGAACGAATGACCATCGTGTATTTACAAACACAAAAAAAACATAAACAGTATGTGCTGTGAGACCCCACATCATCCCAGGTGGTGCGGGGTGCCGCGAACGGGCCTGCGAGTGGCCGCAACCCGCGGGAGACGGGTGTATCGATAGATTGTAAAAGAGTCCGCACCCAACAGGTGTGGTGGGATCCGATAAGGTTAATCAGAGGAAAGTCCTGGAGCTGGAAACTTGGGTATTGTATTGTATTTTCATATTGAATTCATTTGTTTTCTTCTTTAATTCACTGTGGCTTGTTTATTATTGTTGTTATTATCATTTTTGTTATTATTGTTATTTTTATCATTGTTCTTCTTATTATTATCATTATTATTGTTATTGTTGTTGTTATTGTTCTTATTAGTATCATTACTGTTGTCGTTGTCGTTGTCGTTGTCGTCGATGTCGCTGTCACTGTCGTGATCGTTGTCGTTGTCGTTGTCGTTGCTGTTGTTGTTGTTGTTGTTGTTGTTGCTGTTGTTGCTATTATTATTACCAGTTGATCCGAGGAAGATATAAATCTTGCAAATTCTTAGCACCAAGCCTAGCTGTAGATTTAGATCTAAGTCCCATTAATTACAGGCATTTAGATTCGATACAAAAGGCTGATTGAACTTGTTGCACCACAAGTTCATAGAGAAATACACAGAGGTCATGGAGTTGATGTTCAGCTTATAATGTGTATCAGATTAAGAATGAAATATCCGATTATATTTCCGATTCTTCACGAAGAAAAGGGCGACAAAGGGGCAAAAATGATGAATAAGGGGCGATAAGGGCGCCAAAACAATCATGAATGAAGGACAATTTGGGGGCAAATCACTGAAATGTTCAACAGCATGCGAAAGTGAAGCTTACGAGCACAAATAACCTTGGGGGGGAGGGGGTGTTGTGGCTTTAAAAAATGGTGAACAGATAACAGACAGACTGGATTTTGTCCAAAACGGGGGTGTCAACGTAATTTAAGATTTAAAAAAAAAAAAACTGAGGCACCCGGGCAGCCTAACAAGTTTCATAATTTTTCATCACGTGGTCGCGACGCTTTATCTGCTTACGCATTCATAGTCTAGCTCCATTATACCTCCCATTGCGAATGACGTCATAGAGTGTTTTTGTTTTGTACTTCCGACACCCAAAATGGCGGGTGGATCAGCTGACGAGTGTAACTTCGAGATATGTCTAAGCGGTTACAATGCCTGCTGGTTGCATTGCAGTTGACTGTTATGACAGGGGTGGAAAGACTGGATCCAAGCTGGTCAGATTCCCTACCATCCGTGTAAAGAACTTGTTTAACAAGGGAAAGGAAGTGAAAGAATTGACCGAACGTCTCCATGTGCGTGAACACACGTGTTATTGTTTACTTTTGTTTGCTCGCCGCCGATTGGTTCGCAACGCCTGAAGTGCTCACGGTGCAAATCAGCTAGCGAATCAAAGACAAGGCTGCCATCGCCATGGTGAGGCGTCGGTCTAGAGAACTAAAATGGCCGTTATCCGCAATGGGCCTATCGTAAGATTATTGGCCTGGTGCGCAGTTAGTCTTGTCTCTCTGTCTTGACCCAGCGCACGCGATCACTCTTTCCCGCCAACTGACTCAATTCAAGACAGATTTGTCGCGCCTCGCGAACTAGTGAGATAAACCTGTGTGTCAGTCCTGCCAGTGCGGGGAGACCTGTTTAACTCAATCGTCTCAATCTCACACTAAAAGCGGAGACAGAATAATCTTGACTGAGTGCGTTACTTGACTTAGCCTTACTTGTTGCTAACAAGGGCTTTGGAAAATAGCACACACACACACACCCTCGCTCTCTCTCTCTCTCTTTCTCTCTCTCCCTGTCTGTCTGTCTCTCTCTTTTCTTTCTTTCTCTCTCTCTTATCTGTCTCTGTGTCTCCGTATCCCCCTCTCTCTTTCTTTTCTTTCTCTTTCTCTCTTTTTTTCTCTCTCTTTCTCTGTCTCCCTGTCTCTGTTTTCTTTCCCCCTCTCTCTTTTCTCTCCCTCTCTCTTTCTTTCTTTCTCTATTGTGTCTCTCTCTCTTTCTTTTCTCTCTCCCTCTTCTCTCTCTCTCTCACTCTCGCAGATGAACTATCGTGACGAAATGCTCTCTTTCGGTCTGGTACTATTTCGCCTCTTTTGTTCCCATTCCCACCCCATTCATCCCCTGCCCCCTCCCCCTCCCCCGCTCATGTGAAAAGATCATGTAGAGACCCAGGGAATTCAGTTTCGTCCAGTTGATCTACTGTCTGGGACCATCAAACAAAGGGTTGAGTCCAACACCAACTACCGCTACATAAATACATCTAGCCCTGCCTGGGTCACAGGGAACAGTCCGTGTTTCTTTTTCATTCAGTGGACGCTCGTTTACCTTAGTTAATTACTATAATTATTTAACAAGGGGACAAGGTGGTCTAGAGGCAAGGTGCTCGCCTCTCATGCCAAGGGTTCAAAACCCGGCCGTTGCAGGCATGTTGGAAGTTTGGGATATTTCTGATATTTTCGTGTCCCTGATCCTATTGGGGGGGGGGGGGGGGTAGGATCGAGTACCTAGTCTTCTCCGATAAGGACGAAACAGTCGGACGTGCCTGCTCCAGTTATAACTGGGCTGCAATGGCACAAAGGCAAATTTCCCAAATGGGATTAAAGAGTTATACTAATACAAATTTTGATCGCGATATTTTTATGATGGATGTGCTGTCGGCGGTAGAAGTCGTGCACTTTACCAGTCGTGATAATCTACTGTTGTAACTTGACAATTTCGAGTTATATATGTATAAAATATTCACCTTTAGGGAATGAATGCTGAACGTAAAAGACAGCCAGAGAGAAAGGGAGAGAAGGAAGGAAGGAAGGGCAAGTACATATGTTTAAACCCGGCTAAGGCCAGATACCTCATCTAGAATTTTAAAAAGGAAGCACATATCCCTACAGCATGTTGTACAGATATGGACAGTGCATATCCGTAAAACGCACACAATTCGATGACGTAGAACACACACCGGAATAATATATTACTGACCTTGTTAATTTGCATAGTTTTTAAAAATATGAATCGGCTTAGTAGCAAAACAATCCGACTTCTGCTCGGAGATTGCGTGATCTGCGCTAATAATATTATACTTCAGTGTACGTCGATCACCAATGGTTACCCAACCCCTTTTCGCCTGATTAGTCAATCTGACTACCGTCCATTGATACAAACTGACTAGACCCTCACGCCCCCAAGTCCATCTGACTATTCCATGTGTTGTCACTTTAAATTCGTGAACACCATAGCAAGTTTTGTTTCAGCAAACTTTCACCAGTCGTGCTTTTTGGTAAACAATGTTGTACGGATATGCACTGTCCATATCCATACATCATGTTGTACGGATATAGACTTCCTTTTAAAATAGAAAAAAATACTGATAATGGCCGCTCCCTGTGATCACGAGAGTAAGAACTGAAGACGACAAAGACTAGAAACCACAAACTTTGAAGTTTCTATTTTGACCATGAAAGAGACGTATGATTGTCAGTGTTTCTACTTACAATACACTTTGAGCTGGAAAAAAAATCAGGAGGTACGTAATGTGTTGTTGTTGGCTTGACTTCGCGCACGAAGATTTAAGGAAGGTTTGTTGAAACATGTCTGGTGCAGGCACGCTGGTGACTGGTGAGTCCTATTCGGGACAGGCACACTCTGCCACAGCTGCTGCAGGGGAATGTCTGATCTGGATTAGGTCTGTGGCTCTTTCGCCGCATCCTTCGTTCCGATGCTCTGGCTTGTGTATCACTTTCGAGCTTGACGGTAGCCTGTTTAGTTTTTTTTCCCCCAGGTATCGCGGTCAGCGATTCTTCCGTAATGTGTAACTGTGAACTAAACCTGTAGGTGTGTATGTGTGAGCGTGTGCGTGAGTGTGTATGTGTGTAGTTGCATTTTAATATAATTACTTGTACAGAGTACAAAGACAGTCCATCCCACATATCGATATCTGGAATGAAAAAAAGATAAGATATTACATTCATCAGCAAATTTTGCAGTAGACCAGGATTCATACAGATCTGCAGTGTTCAGAGAACGCAGAAACTTTTGACATTTAATTTTGTTTTGGTAAATTACAGTTTATCTCGGCGATGGTATGATCTAGAATACTCAGATTGGAATCAATATTATTAAATGACAAAGGAAATGTTCACAAACCATCCCCCCCCCCTTCTCTCTCTCTCTCTCTCTCTCTCTCTCTCTCTCTCTCTCTCTCTCCCTCATGCTCCCTGGCTATCTCTCTCACTTTCTCTGTTTCTCGCTCATTCTCTCGCACAAGCACATTCTCTCTCACTCGTGCCCTCTCTCTCCCTCTCACACACACACACTCTCATTCTTTCTCTCACATACATCTGCTCTCTCTTTCTTTCTGTATAACGATCTATCTATCTTTCTCTCTCTCCCTCTCACACACACACACTCTCATTCTTTCTCTCTCACATACATCTGCTCTCCCACTCTTTCTATATAACGATCTATCTATCTTTCTCTCTCTCCCTCTCACACACATACACTCTCATTCTTTCTCTCTCACATACATCTGCTCTCTCATCCTTTCTATATAACGATCCATCTCTCTCTCTCTCCCTCCCACACACACAAACTCTCATTCTTTCTCTCTCACATACATCTGCTCTCTCATTCTTTCTATATAACGATCTATCTATCTTTTTCTCTCTCTCCCCCTCACACACACACACACACATTCTCATTCTTTCTCTCTCACTCTGCTCTCTCATTCTTTCTACATAACGATCTATCTATCTTTCTCTCTCTCTCCCTCTCTCTCTCTCTCTCTCTCTCTCTCTCTCTCTGTCTCTCTTTCTCTCAGATATTAGTGAGGCAGGCATCCAGACCAAGAGAAAGAAATTTGAAAAACTGTCTATGAGACAACATTTGACCAGAGGTAAAAACCTTTTTCCTGAAACAGAGAAAGTGGGTGTTACCACTCCTCACCACAGTCAGGGAGTGTCTAAAATTCTGTTCAGGGAGTGTCTAAAATTCTATTCAGGGAGTGTCTAAAATTCTATTCAGGGAGTGTCTAAAACTCTATTCAGGGAGTGTCTAAAATTCATTCAGGGAGTGTCTAAAACTCTATTCAGGGAGTGTCTAAAATTCTATTCAGGGAGTGTCTAAAATTCTATTCAGGGAGTGTCTAAAATTCTATTCAGGGAGTGTCTAAAACTCTACTCAGGGAGTGTCTAAAACTCTATTCAGGGAGTGTCTAAAATTCTATTCAGGGAGTGTCTAAAACTCTATTCAGGGAGTGTCTAAAATTCTATTCAGGGAGTGTCTAAAACTCTATTCAGGGAGTGTCTAAAATTCTATTCAAGGAGTGTCTAAAACTCTATTCAGGGAGTGTCGAAAATTCTATTCAGGGAGTGTCTAAAACTCTATTCAGGGAGTGTCTAAAATTCTATTCAGGGAGTGTCTAAAATTCTATTCAGGGAGTGTCTAAAAGATTTGCAACGAAAAATCTCAAGTCCACAAATATAATAGTATAGATACGTGTCATACAGGAGCAACTGAATAATACACATGAAAGCCAACAGAGAAAGATACAGAAGATCGATTTTGCCCTGGTATGCCTGTACTTATTCATTGAATTATGACATATCTTATTTAGCATAGTGTTTAAAAAAAGTTTAAAAACTCGCGCCAGCCTATACAAATTTTAGTCTGGAACGCACATGCTGCTGAACTTTTGCCCCAAAATAAGGGTTTTTTGTGTGTGTGTGTTTTTATGAAATTGCTTGTGTTTATGTAAGATGCGTAAGATGTGCGCTCCATGCATGCGTTGTCAAACGCCTTGTAAAAGACAATTTCCCTCAGGGGATAATCAAGTGATTATTATCTTATCTTACCTTATCTATCTTATCTTATTTTTTGCGATTATTATTAAAATACCTGAATTATGACACAGTATTTTGAAGAGCCAAAAAAAACGAACCATTGACTAGTTCCAAAAAACGCACCACTTTCACTGAATTTCAAGTAGCAAGCATTCACCTTTATTGATGCAAACTCAATCTCCCAATGAATGAACCTCCATCACCCTGCCTAGAAAAGAAGATCCCCTTTGAGAGATTCGAAGGACAAATAGCTAAAATAACCCAGTTCGGGATGTGATGCTGTACCAGGTAATGCAGCAGCCACATTAAACAGGCCGAGCCATTAGATAATTAGGTTTTAGCGGACACTTTCGACGTTTTTTTATGCACGTTTACCCCTGCAGAGTGTGAATTTGTACTCACATGAACTGCTGCACTGCGCCTTTGTGTGTGCTCAAGGAGACCGTACGCAAATCATACATGTAAATTGTAAGTTAACGAAATATAAACAAAAACCACAGAAGTGTGGAGTAGCTGCAATGCGAAGTCAAAATATGGCCAAAAATTAAGTTGTTGTATGTTGTCAAGCCTTCCGTAACATTTTTTATTTCTTACATTTTTTGTTTGTTTGTTTGTTGGTTCAATTTTTCCATTTTGTTACATGTTTTGCTTTTCCTGAAGAAGACCAATCGATGGAACGCTTGATTTGTCTTCCCTTTTCCGTTGCGTTTTATTGCATCGTTTATGTGTAATTTCTTACGGGAGGCTTTGCGACATACAACTTTTCATTTTTGCCATATTTTGACTTTGCCAATTATAAGTGCTACTGATTTCTACGTCGATCGCGTGTCCTGTGTTTTAATAGTCATTTTCCATTTCCTGAGATGCCCGGGCTCCTGGACAAGGAATCTGCTTGGCAAATAGAACAGGCACTGCTAGTCTGAGTCATTTAGTGTCGTTTCTGAAGACAACTTTAAATCCTGAGAGCAGAAAGACTACTGATTTGCACTGCATCTATTGTTTTAGGCCTTCACTTCCAGCTCCTGAGGTGTTCTACTGAAAAAATGGTCTTATTTCGCAGCCTTGGTGCTTCATGACGCGTGAACACAAAGGCACTGAGGCGCATGCATGCGGATTCCGCGTTCATCAGCTCTATTCAGTGGTGAAATGTTCCCTATTTCACTCACGTTATCTGTAGCTCTGAAGGTTTCAGAGATCATGGGCCTTGTAGTGACGTAAAAATCACTTGATGTGCACATTTTCGAGTGACCTTGGCATTGTTTCCACGCTTCGAAACATACTGAACAAACACCGACAAAGAAGCGTAAAACAAAAATATTGTTAGTTCAAAAGAAAAAATATTCCGACAACACTGTTTTAAATTGCACATTTTTGGGCCTTTTTGGCTAAAATTAGCTTTTATTGTGCTTCTCTAGCCTGACTCGGGGGCTAGATTTCTATTTTATAACCTGGAATAAACTTTGTAGAGGATTCGAAGATTCATATTATACTTACTTTTTTCATGTTTTTATTCCCAAACATTCATTAAATTTAATAAAGACAGTGTCGGAGTGCAACGCATGGGCGTTTTGTCCTGGTAGTTACAATGGAGTAAAGATGCTGCATCAAGAATTGAGATAGTAATAAACTATATTAAATGCTGATACTGTGTCCTTGACATACTAACAGAAGTTTTGGTTTCAACGGAAAAAGGATACTGGGGCAATAAACGACAAGGGGGGGGGGGGGGGGAAGAGACAGAAAGAAAAACACACAGGCAGATGAAGAAGAGAGAGGGGGAAGAGGAAGAGAGGAGAGGGAGTGAGAGAGAGAGAGAGAGGGGCGGGAGAGTGTGAGAGGGAGAAAAAGAAAGAGAGAATTCCAAAAAACAACGTGAGAGTGAAAAGACCGACGGAAAAAATGGGCAGGAGACAGGAGGAGAAACACGAAAGAGAAAAGAGGCCGTCCTTGAATCCAGCGATCCTGTTTCCCTCCCCCATTGATTACGGAAACTGGTGGAATCACTCCACAGTATATAAACATTCAGCTATTTAGGATCACGATCGAACCTCGTTTCTTGCTTCTCGTAGTGTCTGTGAGTGCTGACGCTGTTCCCGTCCGTGTTTACACCTCAAAGTTCTGGTGTTGCCTTGTCCAGTCTGTATTTTCATAAGACCAGGACTGTCTGCGCCTTTAGTTGATTTTTCTGGTTTCTCATATTTGGCCACTATTGTCGTTTCATACTTTTTCCTCTACCAGTCTCCGCCGTTAGTTGATTTTTTGGGTTTCTCATATTTTGGCCACTATTGTCCTTCCATACTTTTTCCTCTGCCACTGTTGGCAATTTTTTTTTTTCTAACCAATTTTGGACGTTCCAGGTTTGTCCCCCTGCATCCTTGGAGCAATATCTTTCTGTAATTTCTCTACTTCCTTTGTATTCCCTGTCCGTTCCTTCGTCCTGGATTTTTCTATATAGCATAATTTTCACGTTTTTTGCCTAGTGTAGCTTGCTCACTTCAGCTTCTGTCTATCAAGGGGTTGAAATAGCCTTGTTTGAGGTGATTTTAATAAAAATGTCATAAATGGAAAATTTACCTCTTTTCTTTTTCAAGCTCGCTCTTTCTCTCAGTCTTTCTCTCTCTCTCTCTCTCTCTCTCTCTCTGTGTGTGTCTCTCTCTCTCTCTCTCTCTCTCTCTCTCTCTGGTCTTTCGTTCTATCCTTCTCTCTATCTCTTTCTTTCTCTCACTCTCTCTGTCTTTCTTTCTCTCACTCTCTCTGTCTTTCTTTCTCTCACTCTCTCTGTCTTATTATTTTTCTCGCTTTCTCTCTCTTTCTCTCTTTCTCTCTCTCTCTCTCTCTCTCTCTCTCTCTCCCTCTCTCTCTCTCTCTCTCTGTCTCTGTCTCTCTTTCTATTGTTTTTCGTTCTTTCTCTCTCTCTGTCTCTTTCTTTCTCTCATTCTCTCTGTCTTTCTTACTCTCAATCTCTCTGTCTTATTATTTCTATCGCGTTCTCTCTCTTCCTCTCTCAGTCTCTTTCTCTCTCTCTCTTCCTCTCTCTTTCTCTCTCTGTGTGTCTCTCTCTCTCTCTTGTCTTTCTTTCTTTCTTTCTCTCTGTCTCTTTATTTCTCTCACTCTCTCTGTCTTTCTTTCTCTCACTCTCTCTGTCTTATTATTTCTCTCTCTTTCTCTCTCAGTCTCTTTCTCTCTTTCTCTCTCTCTCTTTCTTTCTCGCACTCTCTCTCTTTCACATACACTCCCTTTTTCTTTATCTCTCTGTCTATCTGCCTCTCTTTCTCTCCCCCCCCCCCTCTCTCTCTCTCTATCTATCTAACTAGCTGCCTTTCCCTCTCTCTGCGTCCCTCTCTGGTTTTCTCTCTGTCATTCTCTGTCTTTCTGTGTGGGTGTGTTTGTGTCCTCCTGCCGTGGTGAGAACTTTGATCTCATCCCCACCCTCCCCCCCCTCTCTCTCTGTTTCTGTGTGGGTGTGTTTGTGTCCTCCTGCCGTGGTGAGAACTTTGATCTCATCCCCACCCTCCCCCCCTCTCTCTCTGTTTCTGTGTGGGTGTGTTTGTGTCCTCCTGCCGTGGTGAGAACTTTGATCTCATCCCCACCCCCCCCTCCTCTCTCTCTCTCTGTGTGGGTGTGTTTGTGTCCTCCTGCCGTGGTGAGAACTTTGATCTCATCCCCACCCTCCCCCCCCCCACCACCAACACCCTCCCCACCCGTGCCCCAGTGTTGACCAGGCCAGGGCGCCTAATTTGGCGTGGGGAGACCACACAGGACCGAATCCAATGGCGTTAAATTGAACTGCTACGGCATGTACTGAGTAATCAAAACTGCTGTGGTATTGAAAAAGACTGTAAAAACCAAAACTTGAAAAATAATAAGTCGTGGCGCTCCGCTTTATTCCTACTTCGAGTTCAATATTTTTTTTAAAACCAAATGAAAGCATTAATAGTGGTACACTATTTTATCTCTTCTGTTTAAGGGACTGAGTGTCAGTGAAAATCACAATTTCAGAAAAAAAAATATTGATTTTAAGTGCTTGGTATCTCCCAGTTACCAGTAGATCTTTCATGTTCATGCTTGAACGTTTCAGTTCAAAGAAATATCTGTGAGCTGCCGGTCACAAGTTTAGGCACGATACACCCAGCCAGATAATAATCTACGAATTTATGATGATCCACATAGAATGCTGGAGAGCATTTCAATCTATGAACTGAAGGTAAAAAGTGAATTTGACCTAAAATGGCACATACTGTGTTTGTCCGTAAAACGGCAGAAAAGGTGGACAGGGTCATCAGGAAACAGGACAAGACGAAAGAAATCACAAAGCTCTGCCTGGAATCAATACTGACAGAATGGACAAACTGACCATTAATCGATTGGTCAAACCAATACAAATGCCTTGTTTTTGTAGTAAATGATGTTTTTGCAAAACAATCTTGGCTATATATTCAAACAGCATTGCCATGGGTTTTGTTTTCCAGGCTTAATCTTCTAATGCCTGGAATCAGGACAATAGACGGGGAGTTTCAAGGTTGGCAGAAAATCTCATTGATTACATTATGGAAAGGGGAGAGGTTGACAGATTAAAGGCGAATCTGCCCAAAATTATCGAATTTTTATGTTTGGACGTTTTTTTAAGGTGTTTTGATACCTTAGAAAAATCTAAAATCACGTTGCTTGATGCATTTTTCGCCTAACTATAGAAGATCGGCTCTAACGAGGGGTTATATTCCAAGTTCGTTTCTTTCACCTAGATTTCCTAAATATCATATTTTTATGGTCTGAGATATAGCCTTAATTGCCACGGTAATTTTAATCAAAATATCTTTAATTTCACCTGCCCCCCCCCCCCCCCAAAAAAGAAAAACCAAACTTGTCATATTATGCATCAATAAAAGTTACGGATAGACTTATAACACTTTAGACTAGTGCTGTAGACATGCAACTGTTGGCTTTTCTGAATAGAGACAGGTCACAAACTTTGTTTATTTATCTTTAATTAAAGTATTTTGTGATGGAACAGACATTTTTAGCCATGCCATGTGGATGGACTGGTCTAATATCAGTTTAGTTTGAAGTTGGGTCAAACATTGGCAAAAAGAAAAAGTTGTATGTAACAAGCGAAGAAATGAAACGCAGAGAAAAAGGGAATACAAAAAGAAAATCTGAAAGAATAATTACTTACGGCTGTTAAGTAGTTCGGGGGGTTGGGGGGGGGGGGGGAGCTCTTTAACTCTGGGTTCACAAAAGACCTTAAAATACGTACCGCTAGCCAAAAATACTTGGGGGACTTACGTACAGGTAACAAGAATCTGAGACAAAAGGCGTTTCGGCATCTCCAGTGCGAGAGCTCCCATTTTAACTCTATTGTTCAGATCTCGCACTCAGACCGACACAAAGCAGTTTTGACTCATTGCATCACCAACTTTTTGTTAGGTCAAAATGTGGTAAAAAGAAAAAGTTGTATGTAGCAAAGCCTCGCGTAAGAGATGAACGAGGTGCTCTAGAGGCAAGGTGCTCGGCCCTCATGCCAAGGGCACCGGGTTCAAAATCCGGCCGGTGCAGGCATGTTAGAAGCTTGGGAATTTTCTCATATTTTGGTGTCCTTGATCCTATGACCCGTGATACCTTGGCAGTTGGAAATCGAAAAGAGAAGGCCGAACAGGCCGCTGCCAGGGTATAATCAAATAAAATTCATCCCTACCACTATCTCCCCCCCCCCCCCCAACCTGTTGCCTAAATACAGGCCATTTTTTATCATCTCTTTTAGTTTGTTTTCATTGTATCGTTTGGGTATTAAATGAATGCGCATGAAGTCACAGAATGTTTTGGATTTGTTCTTCCGCCAAACAGGAAGGCGGGTGGATCAGCTGATGAGTGTAACTTCGAGATATGTCTAAGCGGTTGAAATGACTGCTGGTTGCATTGTAGCTGATGGTTATGACAGGGGTGGAAAGGATGAATCCAAGCTGGTCAGGTTGCTTACGATCCGTGTAAACAGGGAAGGGAAGTGAAAAAATTGAGGGAACGTCTTCCATGTGCGTGAACACACGTGCCATTGTTTACTGCAGCTAACTATTTTCAGCTCGCCTCCGATTGGTTCGCAACGCCTTAAGTGCCCACAGCGCAAATCAGCTAAGGAATCAAAATCAATACCACCATCGCCATGGTGAAGCGTGGGTCCGGACAGCCAAGATGGCGGATATGCGCATTCTACCTATAGGTCCGCACCAGCCGGCTTTGATCGATCAACTAGTTTGACGGTGTCGTCATAATAATTAGCTTCAATTAGACCTCCCCTCGCACACCTATCAACTAATTGGATATCTTTGAAACTCAATGTTGTGACGTCACTGTCCAACTAGTTGCGCAGATCGAAACTGATCGGTGCGCCTTGGCCTTATCATTGTAGACAAACAAAGAAATATTCTAGCGTGAAAAAGCTGAAAGCAACGACATCTCACAGACAGCGTAACCATTAGGCACTGCAAGTTATGCTTGATGCAGATTGAAGTTCTGTGACATAGAATCAGGAACTCTCAGTGGGCGTGCTCCTCTCTACCACTTCCTGCCCTCGACAACACTCCCAAACCACTTATTCCTTCGTCAGGCTGACAGCCTTTTTTCTCCTGCACGTCAACGACACGAAGATTTGGGGCCCTCGACAACTTCAGGCTGTCTGTCAAATCGGATGAAAAGGCTCCTTCATACAGTCTTTGCCGCAGAGAATTCTGCGTTCTTGAGACCTGATATGAACTTTCGTTCTTTTGGAGCTCGTCAAAAATATTCTTTATTCTGATAAACTAAAGCTACATGGCTTTGTTTTGGTTGTTGTTGTTGTTGTAATTGTTGCTGCTATTGTTGTCGTTGTTGTCATTGTTGTGTTCTTGCTTTTGTTGTTGTTGTTCAGTATTTCATTTTTCGCACCGTGTTCAGCCTTCTCTGCTGAAAATAGGGTTTTCTTGCCATTCACAAGGAATTTAAATATTCCGCATTATAATTATATTAAATCTATTCGGCAATATCAGTATAATGATTATGAACAGCGTTTTTCTGTAAGGCCGATCCATGGAAAATGGGTAAATTTTGTTTTTGCCTCGCTTTAGATACTTTGAAGTTTAACGTGACCTCGTGCACTGGTTAGATTGAAATCTGTCTGTATCGCTAATTGACTCATAGGAATTTCAAGTCTGAGTCAGAACCAGCGCAAAAAAAGATTTTATGTAATGTAAAGTAATGTAATAATTAACTTGTAAAGCGCTCAAATCCAAAAAAAAAATATATGTTCTAAGACGCTGAACTAAAATTAAAAACAGGATTAACATATAAGATCAATTCATCAAATTCCCACTCATACACATTAACAAACACGTGATCTACTCTCGTTCTAAAACCACTGAAACCAAAAAAAGGTCACCATTCAGCCTCAATGAAAGCAGTTCTAAACAATTCATTGTGACAATATTATGACTCAGTGCGCGTCCAGACTTATAAATAATATAATGTTTTACAGGGCAGGTGTGTCTGACACATTTGATGTATTACTTCATATGTTGTGAACCGAAATTGGCCTTAACTGTATAGAACTTCGAATTTGACTAATAATTAATCCATCTTTTTTAATCAATGATGATAATTATATTAAATTGTGTCTCTGTGTCTGACTCATTTTTGTCAAAATTAAATACCAGTCAGAAAATTATGTAATCAGTAATGGCTCTTACAGTCTGGGTTTTGAAAAGTAGAGGCCTTAATATTATATTTTACGAAATGCGACATTAAAATTAAATTGTTGAAGGAAGGAATGTAACTGATAACCCGTTATCTTTAATGCTACCTTTTAATATTTATGTTATGTCTGTTCGTGTTACTTTAATGAGTGTACTAAACAAACTTGTGACCTGTCAGGTCACCCTTTGGGAGGCTAAGTTTTCTTTGCCAGGACTGGAACGTTCATTTCTACAGCAATATTAATAGAACAGTGTCTGTCTTGTTTTCTGAGATTATGAGTCAGATAGTATTACGTTTGGCGGCTAGGATGCATTTTTTTTTTTTTTTGGTTATTTGTTTATTTGTCATTAGCTTGAATAGTAAGTAAGTCTGAATTTACACAAATTCTCTTAGGCAAGGCCCATTGATTTGGGGGGGGGGGGGGGGGGGGGAATCCCCTTTTCTAAATCGACTGGCTCCTTTTAAATGCCTACGGCAAAGGGGGTGGGTGACTTTATGGGAGGGGGGATGAGAAGAAAAGATGGGGGCGGAGAGGCTTGATTTTGCACCAAGTGCTCAATAGACGCCACCCCAGATAGACAGGAACCTGCCCAAAACGTTTGGTCGGTATAGGTGCAGAGATTTCTGTGTTTTTCCAGGATACACACAGATAGACAGAAAGAGAAGTCTAGAAGTATGTAGATGTAAATCTTTTGACAGAAAAACAAAATACGAAAAGGGCAAAGAGGTGAAGACAAGAGTACAGCGCATCTAAAAGATATGGAATGGGGGTACAGAAATCGTTGTATATATCGTAATCAACTTGACTTTACAAGAGCCCCTTCAGTGACAGTGACCTTTGTTCATAACCAACAGTTCCACTTGAAAAAACTTAACAGCGCCAATTAACTGACGTGCAGTCAGAATAATACGTGGATAGTTCACATTATCTTGTCTTCCTGACTGGCAATAATGACTAGTGTTTGCCATCGATTTCAACACACAAAATATTCTAAAAGGCTGTTGTTGTAAGTACGGACGGTCCAAAACGTTTTGCTCTAGTGGAGCGTGCGCATGCGTACCTATCCCTAACATCGTCCTTATCCTCAGCCCTACCCTAAATCTTATCGAATCCCTCACCCTGCCCCCACCCTGCCCCCTATACTTTCAAGCCCCCCCCCCCCCAAAGCAAATAAATAAACACAAGGAAAAAAATAGAAAATCTGAAATAATAATTAATTGAGGCTGTTGTTAGGAGTGTTTCGGGAGGAGCTCTCTAACTCTGGTGTCACAAAAAGCTTTAAAATGCGCACCCCTAGCACAAAAAAAACTTGGGGCACGTACACACTAGTAACAACAGTCGTTATAGAGACCACAGAAAATCTGTGGAGTCGCAGAAAAGCTTGAAGCGAAGTCAGAGCATGGCAGAGAGAAAAACCTATATGGAGCAAGCCTTCCGTGAGAAATCATGCAGGTGTATTATTTCTTACAGGAGGCTTTGCGGCATACAACTTTTTTCTTGTTGCCATATTTTGACTGAGAATCGATCCCAAGTAGATGTTCGTGACAAAAGATCAACCGATGAAATGCGTTGTTTTTTGTAAAGATCAAATCTTATCACTCCACTGACCACTGGAAAGGAACGGGGCAGTGTTACCTTTGTTACTGCAAAATATATTATCATGTCCCAGCAATCTCCACATTTGGCCCGGAGATTAAATGTAACTTACCCCGAGCTAAGTTCTTGTTTGTTCCAACTCAACATTTGGCACAATTAAGAAGTTTGACGTTTTTACCATTGCAGTTTACGTACGACAAGGAGTTAGAATAAATGGGAATTATGAAATAGCATGATAAGTGCCACAACGCATTTTAAACAAGTGTCGAAGTGTACATTTGCTATACCTCTTCTATGTACGAAAAGATATCTAGGAGTTGTGTTTTTTGTTGTTGTTGTTGTTGTTTTTAGAAAATGGTGATAGCACAGATGAGAGTTAAGATCGCAATGGTGCTTTTGGTTCATTTGCAACTTTGTAGCCCAGTTCAATCGAAGGCCTTCTAGGAGAGGATAGAGCGCAGAATAGGGAAGAAAAGGATGCTAAAACAATAAAAGTCTAAGGAAATGTAAAACAAGCCGTTATGAAAGATGGACATAAAAATGAGATGAATCGGTTGAATGAATGAGATCAGGAATAGATAGAAGAAAAAAAAACGGGGAGAAAGGGGACAGGAAAGTCGGGAGAGAAGGAGAGAGCAGAAACTGAAGGAATAAAAGTGAATTTTAGGAAAAGGGAAGGTTTCAAATAAGATCCAGGGTATAAAAATCTTAATTTGCATTGTTTTTGTAGCCAGCCAGACACATTTATTTTCTCAGCTTATATATTTCATAACTGTGGATTTTATGTTGACGTCAGCGGTTGTGATAAGAAGCTTTTTCCTTCTCAGGGGAAACCTTAAGAACAGCGGGGAAGGACTCAGACGTAACTTAAGAGTTGTTTGGAGGATCGGCACCGATGGATGGATGATTGTGTAAAAAATTGTATGGTAATTTATGCGTTTAAATCTTGCTGCGTTTGAAAAACGTACTAACGATGTGACGCTTGGAACTCGCACAATGGTCTCAGTTTGCCACAGGAACTTGCATCAGATACAATTATTTATACTACTTGGCCCGCTGACTCGCGGTATACACAGATGTGACTTTTAAAGTTGAGTTTCCGTCACCAATGTATAAATTGAGGAGCAAAACGAAATTCCCTGTTATACTTTTTAATTCTACCCGAAGAAAACGCGTCTTTTCTTTTTTGGGCTCAAAATGTCGGAACATTTTTTTCTGTTCAACACAGTTGTGGCTCAAAATCAACGAAAGTATTGAAAATACAGCGAACTTCAAGGTCTTTTAAAACATGCCCACGTACATGTTTACGTCTTTCTTATGCGTGATGTGATATTTTGTAGAATTTAAGGCTCAGCGGTTAAAATGCCTTCCATGATTGGAGGCTTTAACGTCCTTTATAATATGATGATTTGCTTTCCTCTTCTTCTTCTTCTGCTTCTTCTTCTTCTTCTGCTGCTGCTGCTGCTGCTATGTATTATTCATCCAGTGTGGGATTTAGCCCTTTGTAGACTTCTCCTAACTGTTTGCGACCTCTGCCTGTCTCTGCCATGTTGTGCCACCATCCTACCACCTTCTTGCTACTCTCCTTCTGGATCTCCCCCCCCCCCCCCCAGAACTTGGATGCCAAACACTACACCGTTTTGTCCATCTAGGGTCTTCATATCTGGACGTGTTTTACTGAAGGGAAGATCTTGGTAGAGATCAAATTCATCTGAGACCACTTTCACTCTCCTGGTTTTTTTAATTTAAGCGCTGAGGTCTTGTATGGTTCCAGTCTTCTGAGGAAATCTGCCATGCGCTAACGTTTCTAATAGCTGGAGAGGTGATACAGAACACGTCTTGAGACATATTTAGATCCTCTTTGCAGGTGGTACCATCGTCAAAATTGGCCGAAGTTAACTGCACAGATCAAATTTAAATCGTGCAAATCCAGCGCTCGGGACTAGGCCATTTAGATATAGTAAATCATAGAAATGAATGGATTAAAAAAAAATATAAAAAATTCGGTACTCAAAGACCTTCAGAGAGGAAACTTTTCCCCTTTCATTTGTGATTCTTTTGTGATTGACTATGTAGTTTCTTTACTGCTATTGTTGCAGTTGTTTTCCTGACGCGGGATTTGTAACATGCAACATTTTTCTCTTTTTATTTTAACGTTTTATTTGCCACCTTTAAATACTAACAAGAACTCTTAGCATTGGGGCCTTCAATTGTCACTGATATAGAATAATATAAAATGCGTACCTTCTTTCGTTTCCTTTCAGCGAGCACTTTCGTACGAAATCTGGCATACTAGATCGATTTCACAACATTAGCATAATTGTCCCTTAGGGACGGGTCTGCTGTTAATCATAGGCGCTGGCCATAGGTCACATGGTTGTGCCTGCCTTCAGAGCGGATATGTGGTAAAAGTCAGGTTTAAACTTTTTATTCCGGTGCGAACGAGAAAAAAATGATTTATGTCGTACAGACGTGGGTAGTTCCTCGTGTACAAAAAAAAACAAACAAATATTGTGTTTGAGGTCTATGTTCTTTTTCAAGACAATTAAGTTATAGCTGAGACAAGATTTGGGCCTCCGAAAGACTGCCGAGAATGAGCGCCTTAAAACGAGTAGGAGTCAGAACCGGGACCTTTTTGCACCCAGACCAATGGCTTTAACTACTGGGGCACCGCGTTGGTAAAGAGATTAGTGCTTTCCATCATGGAACAACTGGTTCTATCATCGAAACTCCTCCATTTCGAGGACCGCAGTATGCGAATAGATAATCACCTTACAGTCTGGTCTGGTCACAAATGCTGTTTGTCAGGGCACGACCTTAGTTCTTATTTGCTCCAACTCCACTTTTTGCACTACTGAGAAATGCAACGTTAAACCTTTGCGGCTTTAGTGTCTTGATAAGGAGTTAGAATAAATCGGAACTGTGAAACAGTCTGATAAATGCCACAAATAAGAACTAGGATGGCGTGGGTCATTGTCTTCGGTTCGCTCTTTTGTCTTGACTGAGTTTGAATTTTTTTTTCTCTTTGACTCTAAGCCTAAGCGCACACACTCGTCTTTCTGCCCTGGCAAGGTGCTCGCCTGTCATGCCGAAGGTACCAGGTCCAAATCCCCATCGGTGCAGGCATGTTGGAACTTTGGGATTTTTCTCATATTTCCCTGTCCCTGATCCTATGGTAGGTAGGATCGAGGACCTAGTCTTCTCGGGTAAGGACGAAAAAATAGGATGGTCCGTGTATACGTTGCGCACATTAAGGATACCTTGGCCGTTGGAAATCGAAAAGAGCAGGCCGAACAGGCCGCTGTCCGGGCAAAATTCTTATAAAAGGAATCCCTTCCATAGCAAGAAAAGTGAGGTGTAAATGCCAAGGGTAGAGAACCTTCTTAAATAAAGACCAAAACACTCGTCTTACTGTCCTGCCGTGGTGCTGGCGTCTCACAGTTTCATTTTCCCGTTGACTCTGCGATGAGCCCTAGTGTGGCATGTGTGCGTATCTCCACTAATTCGCCCAGATGTTAAAAGAAAATGCGACCCGACCGCAAAAGCGATAGCAACACATCGAAGTCCCATGACTGTGTGTCCCTGGATTCAAGCCCTTGGTGCATTGGGTCAAGTCCATTATAAGTCTGTTTTGATTCCACGCTCGGAGATCTCTCTTTCCGACAGCCGACTCTAGACTAGACAGTTTTGACGCACCCATACTAATGAGACAGAACTGTTTCGGTCTCACCAGTGTGCGAGGCCCCGTTTAATTCCATAGTCCACATCTTAAACTAAAACCGAGAGGAAACAAACCTGACTTAGTGTCCCACCTGTGTCACACTTGTCTTGTAGAGCAGGGGTTATCAATCTTTTGAAACTGTCTCCACCCATATATTTCCTTAACAATAATACTGACGCTTTATCTTGTCAAAAATGAGCCGTAGCAACACTGATAATGCAACACTGGCCAGTGGAATTAAAAGAGACCCAGCCATGTGTAATCTCTATCGCTATAGTTATCAACCGTTTATTCCGTTTCATGAATTCAGGTCAAAAAATCGCTGCAATAATTGTTATGCCTGTGTCATTGAAAGAATACAGGCAGTTGTACCGTATTACAGTCGTGTTCAAAGTTCCAGAAAGAAGGTACGCATTTTATATTATTCTATATCAGTGATAATTGAAGGCCCCAATGCTAAGAGTTCTTGTTAGTATTTAAATGTGGCAAATAAAACGTTAAAATAAAAAGAGAAAAATGTTGCATGTTACAAATCCCGCGTCAGGAAAACAACTGCAACAATAGCAGTAAAGAAACTACATAGTCAATCACAAAAGAAGCACAAATGAAAGGGGAAAAGTTTCCTCTCTGAAGGTCTTTGAGTACCGAAGTTTTTTCTTTTTTTTTTTATCCATTCATTTCTAATTCTTTTATGATTTACTATATCTAAATGGCCTAGTCCCGAGCGCTGGATTTGCACGATTTAAATTTGATCTGTGCAGTTAACTTCGGCCAATTTTGACGATGGTACCACTTGCAAAGAGGGTCTAAATATGTCTCAAGACGTGTTCTGTATCACCTCTCCAGCTAGTAGAAACGTTTTTCCTCAGAAGACCGGAACCATGCAAGACCTCAGCGCTTAAATTAAAAAAACCAGGAGAGTGAAAGTGGTCTCAGATGAATTTGATCTCTACCAAGATCTTCCCTTCAGCAAACACGTCCAGATATGAAACCCTAGATGGACAAAACGGTGTAGTGTTTGGCATCCAAGTTCTGGGGGGAGGGGGGGGGGGAAGAGATCCAGAAGTAGAGTAGCAAGAAGATGGTAGGATGTACTCGAATCGGTCACTTCATGTGTGTAAGAGATTCTCTGCTTGTCTATCTTGTTAAAGACTGTTTTCATTTATTTTTGTTGTTGTTGTTGTTTTACAAAGCAGTTGTGTATGATATGTGTACTCTTAGCCAGTACAGAAAATAGTTCTGATTTGTTACTTTAACATCTTAGCTTCGCTACTGGCTGATTGGCGTTATGATACTAACACTGGAAATCTTTGTCGCAGCCTGGAGGGGATGCATTTAAGCAACGAAGACTGTTAAAGAGAGGAGACCGTACTAGGCACAATCCGAAATACGAAAAATAACAGCAACTGCGCACTTTCACAACACAGTCATAGAGTGTCAACTACTGAAGGGGCTGAGTAAACCCTACCCCTCCCTGAAATTCCAAAACAACCCTTCCCCTTTGCTGGTTAAGAATCGCTGTTCTAGAGCCATAGAGACAGAGATGGGGAAAGCGGGGCATGTAGAACAATAATGTTTACAAAAAGAAAGCAACAAGGGAGAGAGAGAAAGAAGGAAGAAACAAATAAACAAACAAGCAAAAAAAACACAAAAAACAAAAACTCGAAATTCCTGGACACAAAAACATACAAAACAAAAAGAAACACAAAAATGCAATGTTTGCTTTGAACATCAGACGCCAACCATTCAAATCGATCGGGCTAGGTTTTGCAACTGTCTGTTTACAAATGCCTTAACTCTGTCTCCCTACCAAGCATGCCTGCTGGCAACCTAGTTTAACCAGTCTCCACGTCAAGGTATTGCACATGTTGGCACTGAGCATTTAGTGAGCTTGAAAAATAGAACAATCGTTCCAAATCTGGTAGAAACATGGAACGTAGGACAAATAGTCATCATATGATAGTGTTTAAGTATAATGTGTCGGCCACGACAAAAACAAACAAAAATATCCAACATGACATTTGTAAGTAGTCCAGTCCACAGTATCCGTCTCGCTCTATTTTTTACTGAAAATGACATATGAAAAACTATCTTTGCGTCTATAGACTGAAATTTAGAAGTGAAAATTGACCCGGTAGCCATTTTTTACGTACTCTAAGATCAAAGAAGTTGGCGTCTTACAGTGGAGACACGCTATATCCTGCTGAGGAAAAAAAAGGGAAAAAGAGACAGATTCAAACATTACAAAGCACAAAAGGCGTCGATTTGCACAAGCTGCCAAAGGACAGATGCCCGCCCAACAGCCGACCCAGCTGCCAAACATCACATATCCTAACATTTTTCACTTTTTAGTGCCGAACGCAGTGCCTACACATTTGATCAGTTCAAAGTAAGTGGATTTTTTTTTTAAACTATGGACCTGGATATGTCTTGATCCGTAATCGTCTTCTTCTCTCAGACTCTCACCCATTCCCTCTGCTACCCTTCGCTCGCCTAGACGAATCCCCAGTACAGAAAAAAAAAAGCTTTTGCTTTTGTCAGACGTTCGATATCAACAACCAAACAAGTACAAAATGGTAGGCATTTTCCATAGAATTTACCGGTGCAATGGCTGGCGGACGTAAACAAAGCGGGCATATGACGTCCTGTTCGTTCAACCTTTAGCGGTGAGAGGCAGAGCGGAACTGATGCTGTGGCCAAGTATACAGAGGCAAGGAGTGTTTTGCTTTTTCACACGTCATTTCCTGTAAAGATAGCGGAGCGGAGCGCATGATGTGGACAAGACTACTAAATAATAACTTGTCATAAAATCGTAGGCTAAATAAATCTTTCTATGTTCTGGGTGTAAATATCGTCCACACTCAATGGAAATCTGCCCAGCTCGGCAAAGGTTTCTGACGCCTGTGGAAAGACATTCATGTTTGAGGAAATGAACTTTTAACTAGCTTTCCCTCTGAAGACTAACACAATATCACAATCGGTGAAGGCACGAAAGAAAAGAAGTTCTTTGCAATTTGAAGCCGAGAGACATGTTGCCAGATCTTGTAAATTAGATATTCATAGTCTGTTGCAGACCAAAGAATTTCGGCACGTTAAAGAATGACCATGCAATAATTGTTATGTCTGTGCCATTTGAAAGAATACAAGCAGTTATATGACAGTCGCGTTCAGTTGCATGTTTCAGATAATACTGATGTTCTCAAATCAGCCTCTTTCTGTGCGCAAGGCAATGTCTGTCTAGCTATCTTGCTGAAGGCTGTGTTTTCATTTCCCTTTACACAAAACGGTTTAATATGTTCTTGTGTACTCTTGGCCAACACAGGAAATAGTTCTGATTTGTTGTCACAGTTTTTGAAAGATGTATGCTTGTTCTTTGGCACCCTTCCAGTTGGTGTCACTCTATGTCTATTCCCAGCCTTCTCAGTTTTGTTGGACAGACTTGCTTCAGACTGTTGACATTTACAGATCACCTCGTGCTTGTCTCTGCCCAAGAACAACAACGGGCTCAGTAAAATTCCTTTCTCTGTTTGTACTCTCGAAATGTGACTGTTATTGGATATAAGCAACCGACAAAATCTCTGGATGTAAATATCATCAGAGCTCACTGGGAATCTCCCTAGTTTTTGGCAGTTTTTGATGCCTGTGGAAAGACATTCATGTTTGAGGAAATGAACTTTTAGCTAGCTTTCTCTTTGAAGGCTAACGCAGTATCACAATCTGTGAAGGCACGATGCATCCGTGCATGAGGCTGAACAACCGAAAAATAACATCACTTTTTTTTAAAAAATCCGCTGGCTCCTTTCAAATGATTACAGCAAATGGGGGAGGGGAGGGGAGGGGGTTGTCTCAATGGGAGGGGGAGGAGAGGCCCGATTGCACCAAGTGTTCAAAAGACACCACTTCAAATGGAAAGGAACCTGCATAGAAAGTTTGGTTGTTATAGGTGTAGAGGTTTGTGGCTGACATTCTTTGATATCTTTGAGTTAACTCATGGCTCAATAAAGAACGGTTAAATTTGACAAATATTTTGTTTCGACATTAGAAATGCACACCCATCTCGTACGGATGCCCACAGAAATCATTTTATTCAGCGGAGATGTTAACAAAGCTGTCTGCTGGGCTTGGCAACAAAATAGAATGTAAACAAGTATGTACATTATTTCAGCCCAGATGTTCCTGTCTGGACCTCTGTCTTACTGACCTGTAATCAGTTAAGTTTCACCACTTACATTTAAATTTACAAATAATTTTTTGGCCCATTTTCATGGCTACTTTTGAAATATTTCCCCATTATCTGTGAATCAATTAACTTCAAAATGATGACATTGGAATGTAGACACTAATTGAACACGGCATCATTGACGTAACAGTTATTTTTACCCTTGTGTTCGCGCTGCAAATAGCTATTTCATTATGCTTGAATACAATGCATTTTCACATTTCACTTGTTCTGGTTGCAATTTTTGGTGTATGAAATTATGTAATCTGCATTACTAACTGTGTTCAAATTGCAGCTGCTGTATTAAACTAATCTTGATCAGTGGTTAAATAACTAATGTGTGAGCATTGCCTGTTCAGAAGTTTGAATTTTGATTGCACTTATGTTAGGATATTTCAATTTTTTGGGTTGTTTTTTGTTTGTTTGGTTGTTTTTTTTAATCAACTACCGATGGCACAGATGAACCCAGAAGAATAACATTCCATCCATCGGGTTTGCTGTCGAAACTGTTATGTTATCACTTTATGCCAAATTATCATCTTGCAAGAGCGCATGCGCGCATATGTGTATGTGTGTATGTGTGTGCACGTATGCCTAAATAAATAAATATCTAAATACACTTGGAGCCTACAGGGGAAGTTATCACAAAATGCGAATTTTATGGTTACCTCCCTCAGCTCTTAGCTAAGATCTTCAGCTTTGTTCCCCTCATGCCGATTAAGTGAAAAACAACCGTTGTCCAGCAATAGGAGCAAATTTAGCTAAGACATCTTCTTTTCAACCTATGGACTTTCATACTTTAAACTGCGAATTTCTCCTAACCTTCATTTTGTAACAACTGATGTTCTTTCCCATGTAATCTTCATGTGTAAAAATAAATAAATAAATAATGTAAACCACGCCTATCATTGCACTTACTTCAGTGGCAGTCCACATACAATGCTAGAAAACTCTCCCTGAGCGCAATATAATTATTACTCCTCTCACGATCTTGTGGAATCATTCTCTTTGGATGTCATGGTTTAAGTTGATATAAATTATTATGAGAGCAGCTGTGTAATCTACTTGCCCGGATAATACATTTACAACTTGCCAGTCATTTTTTTCTCATTAGTATTTCTTTCGCTTGTCCTTTTCAGAACAAAATAAAATTTAAAGAAGAAACAAAAAACAATGAGGCCATGTGATTTTTATCATGAAGAGATTAGAAGTTATCAGAAACAAAGCGTTATATTTCAATGCAGAGTGTTGATTAAGGCACAGACTTTGTGAAAAGGAGCTGCTCTTTAGAGTATACATTAGACCCAAGACACACTGTGGCGTCGGTTTCGTTTCGCTTTCGGCTCGTTTCCTGCAGGTTTGTCGAATGACGTCAGTCTAGTCTCGTCGACAAGCCGAGAACATAATCAAAAACCATCGCAGCGCCTTTCAAAGTGCTTCCTCTTTCGTCTCGTTTTCGTTTTTCACCACGGCTGTCGTCTTTCGGCAAAACTATCAAAATAGTGCGGAAAGCGAAACGATTTTTCCTTGTTTCGTTCTCCCATTCTTTCTTTGAACGATTTTTTTACGAATGTTCTTGTTTAATTATTTTTTTTTTCAGTTTTCTCTTCTTGGAACATTGTAATTGTATATCTTATCACACACACACACACATGTTTAAAACATTATGTGTGTGGCTTTCCTAGCTGAGTGTGACACATGACCGAAGTCTGAGAGCTTCCCATTTTAAGACTGATAATAATTTGTCGCAGGGCCAGGTGAAATGAGTCGGATGTCAACGTTTGAAGATATTAAAAAATATTGGTACCACTGGACAGGTAAGAGAATGTACTTTGTGCTAGTGAAAAAAATTATGGAGCTACGACAATTGTGTTTAAGGTCTTTTTTTTAGGCGGTTCGCTGGCCTTGGTATGTATACCTGAGCTACGACGCTAATGCTGGGATATTTGTATCTAAAGCCAACTTTCATGACCCGCGAGCAGTGGCAGAATTAGGAGAAAATGGCGTTTATATAAAGATCGACGTCTTTCAGCTAAACATTTTCCATAGCAGCCGAGGGTCAGTCACTTAAAGCTATTTATAGACACACTTAAAAACGTATGTAAATTCAGTATCTATCAAAGTCTCTTGAAATTCATGTGTAAAGAATAACCCACTGTTTAATTTCAAGTGATTACTTTGCTGCAGGTATTTTTATACGGTATAAAAAACTCACTGCTTGCTATAAACTGCGACTTCCACATCAGCGAATTACACAGACCGATGGCGATTTCAGAGGGTATTTAATGCGGCTGTGAGTGTTACGGTGAGCAACGTCAGATATCTGACAAAGTAAATAGCACTTGGAGTGGAAACTTCCGGCGTTTTAATGACAAGCACAGGCTTGCGAGGTGAATAGCATGTCATTGAATCAAAACAAATACTGTTCACATTTAATTTCGTTTCAACGTCATTAGCTTTCGCAAAATTGAAAGGTATTTTCAGTTCCAGGAAATAATTTTTTTCGCCATAAAAGTTACGTCTTCTGGTGTGTGTGGGGTGGAGGTTGGAAGAAGAGGGATAATATCCTCTGACATGCGCTGTGGCCTTGTTCTAGCTCCTATCTCCATGTCACTCTAGTGACGGGTCAGCTTGCCATTTCTCAAACTCATCAGTCTTTGACATTTTGAATCACCCTGGCCCAAAGAACGCGTTCCACACCATTTCCTTTCTCTCTTGAACATGTCAGTTTTGGCATTGCTGATTATTCCAGCTATTTTTGGTATTATTCTATAAGCAATTGTTTTTTTTTTCCAATCAGTAAGGCATCTTTTTCATCCTTTAAGGCAAACCTCTTTGGCTATGCCTTTCAAGATCATAAGAAACTGGAACTCTGCGGTGCGGCTTTTAGATTTTGATGTGTTCGTCTCTTCTGCAGCGAAGGCAATGTCATGAACGAATATATTTACCCATGTTTTCATTGGTTCATATTGTATGATTGGATCTCACAAAATCGGGCTAAAGGTGAAATGCATATCTCTTTAAAAAATCAAAATAGAATATTTCTAGGACGATTTCAAGCAAAATATTTTAACTGAATGCAGAAGAATGGCCAATCTTACATATTATAAGCAAATGCTCAATTTCCATAGAAAATGACTTTTTTTTTTCCTGTTTTGGGGGGGCGGGGGGGGGGGGGAGTCGGGGATTTGGTCTTTCACCTTAAGCACGATTTCGTCAGATCCACCCTTATATTATTTTTATCTTCAATAGCTATGGCAAATGAGGGGATAACCTTATCGACATACATATTCTGGAAGTCCGAAGGGTGGCATGTTTTCTCACCTCTACTTGATAAATCGAACACAATTCGAAATACTAGGGGTTTGTATGAGCGTGTCTTTGTGTCTGTTTGTATGCAATATTTTGTCTGTGTTTTAGGACTGAGAAGCAAATCTAATATTGCTCGATAAATTCTTTTGTCTTTCGTACGTTCGTTGGGCATGGCAAGATGGGCCGAATTCCCCTGAAAATTTACCCCCTTCCCTGGTCGTACTTTTTCATTCACTATGTGAAACAAGTTCATTAATATAGGAGCTACGTCTTCAGGGATTATTATCTGGCACCTTGGAAAACAAAGGAGTAAAAGAAAAGATGATTGGTTTGTTCTCTAGAGCTACATTAATTGTATTCAATTACAACCAGCCACGCCAAATGGCTTGGCCATGTCGCTTAATGGCAAAAGAAGAATTTTATTTCAAGCAATCAAAGTGGTGCTTGTTTCGTGGAAGGTTTACTTCCCTACTTTGGATAAATGGGGCGATATCTCACATGCCAGGCCGCCGATTGATCAGCGCCTTAAAAGCTTAACGAGAAATGAATTACGTTTGACCCTGACCCGATCGGGATTCGTACCTGACACCGGTTGAACCCAGGGCATGAGCTCTAATCACTGAGGCATTTGGAGTGCAAGAATGCAAGGATTACACATTTTCATTGGTCGTCAGAACAGTTTGCGGGGTCTCTCTGTCCGGCATCTGTTGGTCGCAGTTTGCGAGGTCTCTTTGTCCGTCATCTGTTGGTCGCAGTTTGAGAGGCCTCTCTGTCCGCCATCTGTTGGTCGCAGTTTACGAGGCCTGTCTGCCCGTCATCTGTTGGTCGCAGTTTGCGAGGTCTCTCTGTCCGTCATCTGTTGGTCGCAGTTTGCGAGGTTTCTCTGTCCGTCATCTGACTCAGGCAGTTTTGACGCGCCCAAACTATTTGGCAGACTTCATTCGGTCTTACCAGTGCGTGGAGACCTCTTTAACTTCGAAATTCACATTCCACACTAAAACTGAGACAAATCGATTTTGTCTCCGTGCGCTACCAGTCATACCTTCGTATGTTTACAAATTCAGGTCTTTTTTTTTTTTTCTTTTGAGCTTAGGATCTGGTGTGGATGAATTGAAAGAGCCTGACTGGTTTAGTTTGTACAACCTTTTTGTTTGCTGCCAAAACCAAACGCCCTTCCTTCCTTTAGATAAACCAGTAAAAAAAAATGGACTAACAGGTAGAAAGACATCAAGAAGTTGACAAAATTATGAGTGCAAAATATTCTGGGACAATGTCGGCCGATAGATCGCCCTGGCGACAGTTTTAGCATGAAATAGTAAGGCCGATATACCGGCGGTTTGGGAGTCCTCTGTAACATAAGTCGGGCCGATATATCGGCCCTACAGCAGCAAGAGGGTTAAATTTTGTTTTGTCTCACATAGTATTAACAAAATATTTGATGTGTTTTCATCAAGTTGTCTACGTAATCGACACACTGAAAGCTACAGGTTCATTGACTCATAGCCGCACCACAATTTGCAACATAATTTTAAATAGAGACTATTTAGCAATGTATCTGATGCTCCTTGATGGCCGCATAGCTCTGGCGTAGACTTTGGATAGGGATGAGGGTGATGGATTAAAATCAGCGATTGGAACCTGCTCATAGCTGGGAAATCCGGATAAATCTCAGAATAAACATTGGGTTTCAATTGTGCATTTTTACTCCTCTGATTTTTCTGAGAGATTCTTGCATTTGTATTTAGAACACAGATGCTTTGTGTAAACTGTTCGTGGTTGTTGTTTCTGTTCCACACACCTGCTGCATAACTCTCGATTATCGAAATGTTTCTGGTACAAATTTCGGTGAAACTATTCTTTGGGTATACCTTTTCTGAATTTCGTCAGTAATCAGTGGGGTTTGTTCTGTTCACGCACTGCCTCGTCAATTGGCTTATTGAACAACCCCCCCCCCCACCCCCACCCCGTGTTGCTTAATGTCAAAGATGAATTTTATTTCAAACACTCAAAGTGGTGCTTGTGTTGTTTTAAGGTTTACTTCCCTACTTCGGCTAAATAGGGCGATATCTCACATGCCAGGCCGCCGATTGATCAGTGCCTTAAAAGCAAAGCGAGAAATTAATTGCGTTTGACCCTGACCCGATCGGGATTCGTACCTGACATCTGTCGAACCCAGGTCATAAGCTCTAATCACTGGGGCATTTGGAGTGCAAGAATGCAAGGATTACACATTTGCATTGGTTGTCAGAACAATTTGCGAGGTCTCTCTGTCCGTCATCTGTTGGTCGCAGTTTGCGAGGTCCCCCTCCCCCATTGGAGACATAACTTTCTTTATAAGATGATGGTATTTAATTATAACACACATTTTATTGTATACCCACTTAAGCAATAGAAAAAAAAATATATTTCAAGTTTTTTAAAGAATGTTCGGCAAAATGAGATTCGCATTCTGCAGCTGTGCGTATGTTAAAATTGTGAGGTCTAATGATAAAGCTACCGATATGACAATGCCCTCTGCCCGTATAGCTTTACATGATCAAGTTACGGAGCTAAGATGTCTATCAGAGATCAGGGCCACAGACATTGTGCTTCAACACAACACTTGATACGCTGCATGACCTGTGGCCAGTGTAATAAATGCCTGTCTAGACTACCGGGAACGTTTCTCAGTAAGTGTTTTTTGCCGTTTCATATGAGTAAATGGTTAGTATGTCCTGGGGTTTTAAAAGCTTACCAGATGTGTCACGTAAAAAAAAAAAGGAATGTACTTTTCGTTGAGTTTTGAGTATTTTAGTTTTTGGTGTTTAACTACTCACTCAGGCACACATTCCAGCTCTTCAGTTTTGTATCTAACCCAGTGAACAGACAACATCAGTGACAAGTGATTGGCAAATGATCACTTCAGACGGCACGAGAATCACGAGGAGCTGTCAAGGTAGAAATTGAAAGACGAGGGCCGCTTCCCGTCTTCTGAAGTCATTTTTTGGTTATCCTATGGGGTTCCATCTTTAACTCACTTATTTTGCTAAATGTAAACCAGCGAATTCCTGGTGGAGATCATTGGTTGTCGAGAGCCACAGCTTAAAGCGTTCCTTAATCATTGCAGAGACTTTCTGTAAAATGCGATATTGAGGCAGATAGCCTGCACATTTACACTCCCGTAGATAAAACGATTTGCTCGGGGGCAGCTGCAGCGATTTCATCCTGTACATGCTTATGCTAGTATGAGTGGAGGAGGGAGGGGGTATCATACCGGACCTGGGACGTCACAGCCAGCCACTGCCAGCAAAATGTACCCCAAGAGACAATGACAGAAGCTGACTGTGTCCACCCGGAGACTACACTACAGATGTGATATTTATTTAAAGTTGATTTTTGACCAGCAATGTGTACAGAAAGACGAAGAAAGAAATTTCCTAACACATCTTTTCATTCCACTCGAAGCAAATGCGTCTTTTTCTTTCCAGATCAAAATATCGGAACATTTTCTTCTGTTCAACTCAGTTGTGGCTCAAAATTAACAAAGCTGCACCGTGGCGACGAAGTGCCTGCTCCAGTTATAACTGGGCTGCAATGGCACCAAGGCAAATTTATCAAATGGGATTAAAGGAGTATACAAATACAAATACAAATACAATATATATATATATATATACAGCGAACTTCAAGACCGTTTAAAATATGCCACCGTTGTGCCTTTCTATGCACAATATGATATTTTGTAGAATTTAAGACTGGCGGTTAAAAAGCCCTTTATGATTACATTGGAGGTCTTACTGCCATTATAATAGGAAGACAAAAACATGCACAAAATTCCCTATACAAGATAGTTCCCCCGCCCACAGTCTTGCACTCTAACATTTAAACTCAAGAAGACAAATTGACCAGGAACAGAAGACCAGGAGATGCACCTCTGACCTTCATTCTGATCAATCAGACATTAGCACAGTGAATGATTACTGCAGCTGCCGTCCAAACAGTGAATAAATGCTTGATCAGTTGTGCGATCTTTGGCGCCGAAGAGCCCGGTGGTATTTAACATGGAGCAGTTTAAATGATCCGGAATCCCGGACATTTCCGGACTTTATGCTAGTTGATGAGCATGGCTGGCGCATGGCTGTTCTATCTGTCTGTCTTTCTGTCCCTATCTATCTATCTATGTCTGTCTATCTATCTATCTATCTATCTATCTATCTATCTATCTATCTATCTGTCTGTCTGTCTGTCTGTCTGTCTGTCTGTCTGTCTGTCTGTCTGTCTCTCTCTCTCTCTATCTATCTATCTATCTATCTATCTGTCTCTCTCGGTCTATCTATCTATCTATCTATCTATCTATCTATCTATCTATCTATCTATCTATCTATCTATCTATCTATCTATCTGTCTGTCTGTCTCTCTATCTATCTATCTATCTAATCTATCTATCTGTCTATCTGTCTGTCTGTCTGTCTATCTCTCTCTCTCTCTCTCTATCTATCTATCTATCTATCTATCTATCTATCTATCTATCTATCTATCTATCTATCTTTCTGTCTGTCTGTCTGTCTGTCTATCTATCTATCTGTGTATCTCGGTCTGTCTATCTATCTATCTATCTATCTATCTATCTATCTATCTATCTATCTGTGTATCTCGGTCTGTCTATCTATCTATCTATCTACTTATCTATCCATCTATCTCCCAGCCCATTCATTTATCTGCACTTTACTGTTTCCGCCAGCTTGTGCACTTTTAGCATAATAATTCTATTTTGTCACTCAGCTCATTTTTTTTTTCGGTCTACCGATGTAACTGGTGGCTGGTGCGGTGTGGTTATCTGCTCATGCGTTTTCTTTTCCATTGATGTTTCCCTTACGAAAAGAAAGAGAGATAGAGACAGATAGATAGATACAATTTTATGTAGACAGACAGACAGATTCACACACACACACATGGGCAGAGAGAGAAAGGGAGAGACACACACAGAGAGAGAGAGAGAGAGAGAAATTGAGCAGATTAAAAAATATATACTTTTTAAATAACTATCCAAAAAACTTACAGACAACGAGTATAGCAACAAGTGACAACATCGGTACCTAGAACTGTCATGGCTGACATGGCTGACAAAAAAAGAGACAGTTACGATCGCTGGCAATGGAAAATTGGTTATTGGTTAGTGACCGAGTTTTGTGTGAGAGACATGGGGGGGGGGGGGGCTGTTATCATACAGAGTGGTCTTGTCCACAGCATCCGCTATTTTACGGAATAATAACCTATGACAAAGTAAAACACCCTTTGCCTCTATCCGATGAGGAGCAGAGCGGAACGGATGCTGTGGGCAAGTATGCAGAGGCAAAGAGTGTTTTACTTGGTTAGGCATCGTTGTCCGTAAACTAGCGGAGCGGAACGGATACTGAGGACAGGACAACTAATCTCGGAACCCCACAGTCAGCTGCTGGCAGGCAAGAAGTGCACACCATAATTACCTGAGTAAATCCGGGAAGACCCTGTCAATCAAAGCCCATTAGACACACTCATCTTCTATCATTATTTCTTGGGTGTACACTCTGCTGGCAGCAAACTGGCTGTGGCGTTCCGGGTTTAGCATGATACCTTCTACAGGCTGCAAGCATTCTAATGGAAGATAGTAAGACCTCAGCCTAGGCGCATACTTGCGGGTTTTGATCACTCGATCTATTGGAATCTGCAGTTAGTTTTAATGAGACCTCGCACAACATCGAACTAGTTGCATCTCAGCAAAAGAACTTAAATACCCTTGAAACTCAGTGTCTGACGTCACGATCAAACTAGTCGGCCAATCAAAATCGGACAGTGCGTGCCTAGATCTAACTAGTCAGCTAGTGTGCGAGATTTCATTGAAACTCAATACTCCCCGACGTCATCATCGAATTAGTCGACCAACCAAGATGGGGTTGTGAGCGCTGCGGCTATTACATTACCATCTTGAAATAATGCACTCTGTGTAGCTTCTCATGCGTCCGTTCTGAGTTGCTCACAGTTTCATCATGGAAATTGGATCTGGGTTCAATACTCGTTGTCTTAATCAAAGAAAGTGGCTCAGAAGGTTACTATCTGCTCAATCATTTCAATAGCCTAAGCGCGTTATCACTTGTGAAAGATTTCTTAATATTAACGATGTGACTGAAATCAGAATGATACTGTAAGGGCGTTGGTGTCAGGATAGATAGGGAGAGAGAGAGAGGTAGGGAGGTAGGTAGGTAGGTAGATAGGTAGGGAAGTAGTAGGTAGGTAGATACGTAGGTAGGAAGGTAGATAGGTAGATAGAAAGATGGGTAGATAGATAGATAGATAGATAGATAGATAGATAGATAGATAGATAGATAGATAGATAGATAGATAGATAGATAGATAGATAGATAGATAGATAGATAGATAGATAGATAGAAAGAGATAGATAGATAGATAGATAGATAGACAGATAGATAGATAGATAGATAGATATAAATAGATAGATAGATAGATAGATAGATAGATAGATAGATAGATAGATAGATGGGCGGACAGACAGACAGACAGACAGACAGACAGACAGACAGATAGATAGATAGATAGATAGATTAGGTTAAGGATCTTGACCGGCCTCTGACCGACCAATAGCAGTTGCTTTTGTTACTATGGCAGTAGAGATTATTGCCACCATTATACTGGTAGGGCCAGATGTTGCTTTACCACAATGCCATTTTATTAACACAGGTATAATTTCAACTAAATGAAATGTACATCCGTTAAATTTCAACTGAGTGAAGTGCACATCAATTATATTTCAACTAAATGAAGCGTACATCTATTAAATTCAATTAAAACAATGTGCATCAATTGTATTTGAACTAAATGAAGTGCACACCAAATATAGTTCAACTAAATGAAGCGTACACCAGTTATGTTATAAAAATTAAAATGTACATAAATTACATTTCAACTAAATAACGTGTACATTAATTCCAGAGCCGTATTGTATGTCACAAATCCCAGACTGGGAGATGTAATAGTTATAACAAGACGACAATCACGAACGAACAAGTATAACACTTAACAGAACAACCCATCAGACTCACACATTTATTAAACATAAAGATAAAGATACACTGCAATGACATACATTATATTACTCTAACCAACTGCCGTCCAACGGCCTTCTTTCCCTCAAGCACTCTTCCTCGGGTCCACAACCCGGTAGTTACTTTTAAATACACTTCGGCTTCAGCCTCTCCACTCAATGTCTTAATAACACATTCCTATGGCAATAACACCTGAGCATTCCAAGAGCTCCTCAACATGGCAATAGCACGTTAATAGTTCAATTCACATTAATATCACAATAGCACATTCGTATATCACTATCACATGTAGTACATCTTAAGAGCACATTAACAATTATATACACATCCCTGTCTGTGGCCAGACTGCCACGACTCATGCGCCCCTCCTGTCCTGCTCGACCGCTTCACTCCACTGGCCTATGCGTAGCCTTCGGCCCTATGCTGGCCTATCCCCTGTGCTAGTTCGCTTACCGCGGGTGGCGTCTCTGCCCGACCCCGGCACCTACAAGAAGAACATTACATTGGTATAATACCATACCATTTCTAACCACTTCACCCCTCATTACAAACCATGAAGTGTACACACAATAGTCCACCTTTCACTCACCACACATCTTACGGTAACACACCCCCACCGTACCACACAGCACTCACTCTCGCTACGAATCCATGAACCTAACTTACATCTATCGCTCATGGCGCACATTTCTATACACAGTAATCACTGACTTCCACATTCCTCACATCTACTTATTTACATCATGGTCATAGGCGAATATAATACATCAATCATCATAATTATAAATCATTGTTCAACCTACCAGTCATCACTGGAAAACACATCACAATCTCCCGGCTGCCTCTGATCTCACGTCTGTCCCCTGGGACCTCTTAACTTGCAGTGATCTGACTATTCAGATTTTGCCTCTACTACGCCTCAACTTCACTCACAACATGCACGCTTTACGTCAACTAACAGAAGTCAATACAGGTGAGCAGCCTCCCTATCCCGTGAGTCAGTCCTACACTTCCATGCCCCCGTAATCCTTGAATCTCGCTCACTCCACTCGTGACATGGTAAACTATCGTAACTCGACATTTTGTCTGTTTGAATTTGATATTTCGTATGCCCTTGGCACCATTTGTGACATACGTTGGGGGTTAAATTCTGAAAACTAAGAGTTCAAGAACATTTGTTTTTCTTGTTTAATATTTTAACTGTTATTTCTGCTAAAGAAAGTTATTCAGATTTTTGCTTCTCCGAAAGATTTATAAAAACCAAGTTACGACAGTTTGTCATGTGATCTTCGAATTATATTTCAACCAAATGAAGTGTACATTAAGTGAACTGAAAATAAACTTAATTCAAGTGTTCAAAATGATCGTCTTCTTCCCATAAACTCTTAAACGAGAGTAAATTTAATAACTGAAGAAATCTTCGAGGCCAAGAAGGAGTGGAGATATCTGTGGATCTATAATCTCAGATTAAAAACCATAATTCAAAAGCTTAGAAAGTCAAACGTTTCATAATTGGGGAAATTCCAAAACGAAATCAATCTGGGTTAATCAGCGTTAAGGTCGTTACCGTCCTAAATTGAAATGCACATCGGTGATTTATGATCTGCTTGAAGCTCCTTAGAATTTATGGTCACCGTAAAAATACACAATTTTCTCAGATTTCGAAAATAAATGAGGTAATACGGAAATGACAGGTGGGCAGGAGAGCTATTTTGAGACTATGTTCCATGCGTGGATTGGGTCTTTGATAAAATCTGAGTTGTTCCTCCCTGTCAAAAACGGAAAGCTAAAAATCAGTAGCAGCAGAATTTTACAATTGTTCAACATTGTGGACACGTTGGTCTAACCTCTAGAGCAAGGTGCTCGCCTCTCATGCTTAAAGGTACCGGGTTCGATCCCCGGTCAATGTTGGCATGTTGGAATTTTGGGATTTTTCTCATAGTTCTTGTACCTTATCTTGTGGTTGGTTAGGATCGAGCACCTAGTCTTCTCGGATAAGGACCAAAAATTAAAAAAATCGGAGAGCCCGTGTGCACGTTGGGCATGTTAATGATACCTTGGAGGGTTGGAAATCGAGAAGAGCTGGCCGAACAGCCCGCTGCGCCGTAAAAATTAAAAAAAGAAAAGAAAACGTATCCCTGCCAGTCCTCCTCCCCCACGACCCCGCCCTTAAATAACAAAAACAGTGCTGCGCTGTGGCGATACGTCTCTGGTTCAGTTGTAACTGGGATGCAATGACACTAAAGCAAATTTAAAAAGTATGGAAAATACAAGAAAAATACAAACAAATTGAGAATCAATTTACGTCTTTTCTGTAAACCAATTCTGTTCTTGTGAGGAAGTAGTACACGGCATCATAGGAAACTATTGAGGTGGCATTTTGGTTTTATAAGCCGTGTTCATTATGTTCGTTATGATGGGGTGAAAATAGCGACGTTAATTCTTGTTTGTTCTAGCTCCATTTTCTGAAAAAACTGGCGATATTTTACTATGTAGACCAAGTATAACAAATATACACTTTGACTCCTGCTTAAAATGTGTTGTGATAAAAAATATAAAAAAAGGGGGGACATTTTGACACTTGTTTAATTGCATTGTAGCACTTATCAAGCTATTTCACAGTTCCGATTTATTCTAACTTATTATCATAATACTAAAGGCGCAAACGTTTAACACCGAATTTCTCAGCTGTGCAAACAGTGGAGTTTGGAACAAACATGAACTAAGACAGCGAAACGGCAAATGCAGAGCGTGTCTTCAGTGGGCTGAGAGTTTGAGTGGAATTCGGAATGGATTTATGGGCCGTCAAATCCAGTAGAATTAGATTCTCGCGAAGTCAGTACTTCAGAAATTACCAACTGGAACCACAATGGGTTGGAACCTTCAAAACGGATAGACAGATAGATAGATAGATAGATAGATAGATAGATAGATAGATAGATAGATAGGTAGATAGGTAGGTAGATAGGTAGGTAGGTAGGTAGGTAGGTAGGTAGGTAGATAGATAGATAGATAGATAGATAGATAGATAGATATATAGATATATAGATAAATAGATAGATAGATAGATAGATAGTTTATACTTAGAATAACTGAACAATTTAAAGAATATTTTAAGGTTGATATATTTCTACAGACAATAATAACAGCTAATAAATCATAACCGTTCCCCAGACCTGTGGTAATTGGTTTTGACTACTTTTCAGGAGAAGCCCAAAACTGCTTTATTTTAGCACAACTGGTCTAGTGAAGATGTCTCTTTGAAAGTTTCTTATTCGTTTATTTTTCGGCTTTGGAGCCTAGAGCTAAGATCATTCGATGCGGCTTTGAATGAAGTTGAACACACACGTATATATATATATATATATACCCAAATTTGAAACCGTGCTTCCGAGTCCATTCATAACATTCGTGGTTCTTGCTGCACTTTGCTGTGCCAACGGTCAAGTAATGCTCCCTCCATTGCAGTCACCCCCAGACCTACTCACAACACTTTTCACTTCCCCCCCCCCCCCCGCGAATTTCGCGGGTTCAATACTTGTATATATATATATATACTCAAGTCAGCAAGGGACACCGTGAAACAGTTCGGCCGCGATCGTCTCTTTTTTGAGAGACGGAGTGGCCGAATGGTTAAGCGATCTGTTTTTTTCTTGGCAAGGCGACGGGTGCCGCAGCAGAGGTCGCGGGTTCTAGTCCCATCTTGATCATTTTTCTTTCTTCCTTCCTTCACTCCCGCTTTGCTTTCCTGAGCACTAACTAGGCACTACAACCTTGGTCCGCCT
>OZ007578.1:24898142-24943142 GCA_963931925.1 Onchidella celtica
GACGAAGATTTAGTATACCGAAAGCCTTGATTTGTCTTTCCATTTCCTTTGCGTATCATTGTATCGTTCCTGTATTCTTTCTTACATGAGGTTTTGCTACGTGCAACTTTTTCATTTGGTGGTGTATATCCGTACGACATGTTGTATGGATATGGACAGTGCATATCCGTACAACATGTTTACCAAAAGCGCGACTGGTGAAGGTTTGCTGAAACAAAACTTGCTATGGTGTTCACGAATTTAAAGTGACAACACATTAAATAGTCAGATGGACCTGGGGGCGTGAGGGTCTAGTCAGTTTGTATCAATGGACGGTAGTCAGATTGACTAATCAGGCGAAAAAGAGTTTAGGGTAGCCATTGGTGATCGACGTACACTCAAATATATTATTAGCGCAGATCACGCAATCTCCGAGCTGAAGTCGGATTGTCTTGCTACTAAGCCGATTCATATTTTTAAAAACTATGCAAATTAACAAGGTCAGTAATATATTATTCCGGTGTGTGTTCTACGTCATCGAATTGTGTGCGTTGTACGGATATGCGCTTCCTTTTCATTTTGCCACATTTTGACTTTTCAAGCATTGCTGCGACCCCACATACGTTCTGTCCTTTTTAATGTTATTTTTTCAACTTTTCGAAAGTAAATTTACGTCCGTCCTGATTTATTCAGTAATTTGAGTTTACACTTCTACCACAATAAAGCAGCCGACAGAGGGATAAATTTAAAATACAGTTTTTAATAGGTGTTCAGGTCTTTGTTTTAGGAGGCTTGCTGCCCTTGGCATATACATCTCACTTTTCTTGTTTGTCTTGTGGTTGTTTTTTGTCTTGTTGTGGTAGGGATTCGGTTTTTTAGAATTTTTGCCCGGACATCGGCCTTGTTCGGCCTGCTCTTCTCGATTTACAACTGCCCAGGTATCTTTGACGTGTGCAACGTGCGCACGGACCATCCGAGTTTGTCGTCCTTATCCGACAAGACTAGGTCTTCGACCTTACCCACCATAGGATCAGGGACAGGGATCCCCCCTCCCTCCCCCACATACACACACAAAAATCCAACATGCCTTGCCTACACTTAACCGGGGATCGAACCCGATACTCCCGACATGAGAAGCGAACACCTTGCCTCTAAACCAATGTGTCCTTTAAAGTTTTAAATTATACGTTCACACAGGTCAAATAACAATAAGAGTCACATGATGTTATTTCACTTCTTTATAAGACAATTATTATCAATTAATGATGAAGACATACCGGTGTACCAGTTGAAAATTACCCTCGGGTAACAAATTTACCCCAGGTTGGGAATGCCCCAGTGTATTATTACGTTGATAATGAATACGAAACAGGCTCGACAAGGAGAAGGCTATATCATTTATAATTTGTGGCTGTGAACTTCATGCCTGGCTGCCAAGAAAGAGAAATTATAGATCGTTGTATTCTTGAATTTTGCCACCGTATTGGATTTTTATTCGTAGTCAACACATTATTCTCAAACACTGTCATATGAAGAATGTTCCTGTCAAGTTTCGTGTTGCTGTCATTTGTGTAACTCCAATATCAATATTCGTTTCAATTATCTAACCCACTAGTAGCTAAATAAGACTTACAGGACACAATTCATTGCGAAATTGTCAATAATAGTTTCAGTTTCAAACCAGCGAATAGTGGTCTGGGGCGGAATAATTATGTGGATTACTCTATAACTCATTTTCCATTACACCGGTTGTCAAGAATCACATATTCTTCTTGTCAATTTTTTTCCCAATTTCTTTTTTCTTTTATATCAATGTCGTGACTTTAGTTCTTTTTTGTTTTATCTTCATTTTCAGACAAACTAGAGATCTTTTAGTATAGTATGTGATAGAGATATAAAAAATGTACACTTTGCGACACTTGTTTAAAATTCGTTGTGGCACTTATCAAGCTGTCTCACAATTCCGATTTATTCTAAATCCTTATCCTAATGCCAAAGCCGCAAACGTTTAACAATGAATTTAGCAGTTGTGCAAAAAGTGCAGTTGGAACAAACAAGGACAAGGGTCGTGATATCAACATGAACAAGCTTTTTAAACTTCAGTTACTGAATAGTCCCAAACGGGATTCAGTTTGAAGCAGCAAAATAGTATTTGACTGCCAGATTAATTCATGACGGCCCATGTTGTGGTGAACTGCGTTTCATTGATATATTATCTAGGTTTCGCAACCAGAATGTTTTATGTCCAAATTAGTCAAACTGAACAAAACGAGTTTGAAATTTGTTTAAGGCAAATTCAAATAATTGCAATAATTTCAATACGGTCACATGAATAGTTTTTAGGATTATGAAATAAAGTCACAGTCCTTGTGTCCTGGACTTGGAGATCTACTGGCATTTTAAGCAGTTAATGAAACTGGACATTCTGGTTGATAATCCTTGATATATACATATATACACTGTCTGCCGTTTCTCCTCTGACTGAAATTCTTCACCCTTAGTTAAAACTCCTCCTTCTTAGATTTAAATACCCCCCCCCCCAAGCATACCCGGGAGCCAAATGCCTTCCCTTTAAGAATTACTGAATTAGAATGCCTCACACTACAGCTGGGGATGTAGAGTAGATAGACAGGAATCTGTGCTCCCCAAGCGATAACTGGGAAATGCAAGCTATTAACTTTTGTTTTTTAATTAACAATTTTTGTTCTTTTTTCTCCTCAGATTTCTATATTTTGTGACTGGCATTGTTGGTCAAGTGAATCTCAAAAGTCGAGATACTAATACAGGTAAAGTGATTGTGTTGTATGTGGTATCGTTGTCTTAGTTGTTGATGTGCTGGTGGCGGCTGTGGTTGTTTAAATAATAATTGTTGGTTAGTCCTTATGCTTGATTGGTGGGTGGGTGGATAGGCCTGTTGGCTGGTTGGTTGGTTGGTAGGTTGATTGGTTGATTGGATGGTTGGTTGGTTGATTGGTTGATTGGATGGTTGGTTGGTTGGTTGGTTGGTTGTTGGTTGGTTGGTTGGTTGGTTGGTTGGTTGGTTGGTTGGTTGGTTGATTGGTTGGTTGGTTGATTGGTTGGTTGGTTGGTAGGTAGTTTGGTTGGTTGGTTGGATGGTTGGTTGGTTGGTTGGTTGGTTGGTTGGTTGGTAATTTGATTAGTTGGTACATGTACATACTTGCTCGCTTGCTTGCTTGGCTGGCAGGTTGTCAGGGTGGCTGGCTGTCTGCTTACTTGGCAGGTGAGTGGATTCGAGGCTTGCTTGATTAGTGGGTTGCTTACATGCTTCCTTTGTTAGTTGGTTGATTATTTGGCACACACTGCCGGCAGTAAAACTGTGTAGGCTACTGCTGTTATGAAAATATTGGTATTCATGTATGTATGTAATCTGCCAGACATTTGCAGAGTCAAATAATTATCACACTGGCCTTTGGCGTTCCACCGCATTGATACTCCAACAGCGCTATTGTTGCCACACTACAATAGTGGGCAAACAAATGGGTGGATAAGTCGTATTTCACCAGTGATAAGCTAGCTGTCGTACACGTTATTCAATCAGTATTTGAGAATGACAAATTTTATGAGTTATCTAACAGAAAGGGATATAATATTTTGCAAAAAGATCACACATTCGTTGTCGTCAAGATCAAGCGCCTCTCTTTACACGTACAGTTGAATTTCAGTTGGCCTGTCTCGAGTAACATAATTATTATCATCATGACAAGCCTACATTCACCGGGAAAACCAGAACCAAAGCTAAAGACCCTGGTCACAGTTTTTTTTGTTTCATTTATGTTTTGGTTTTCTAATTAAATGACTTGGGAGGGAGGAGACGGTGTTAATTACATTTGCTCATGGCGTACAACGACTTTATACAATATCCTTGCAGAGGTCAACAAGTAAGGGTATAAATAAGAACACAGAGAAGCCGTAGGGGTTGCAGTGCGGCTTGGGGTAATACTGGTATTTGCAAAGCCCTACTGCAGAAATAAATAACACGAGAAACCCCAGTGTTAAATCTAAAAAGGAAGAAAAGGGACGCCCTTTAAGCAGGTCTGCGTTCGCCCGGTTTTGGTGACGTCAGAAAGTGGCCCAAAAAAAAGTTGATTTTGGTGACCTGGTTTTTGGTGAGATTTCCACTTTTAGATGTACCTGTCCCTCCTTCTTCTACTTCTCTGTACGAGCCTACGGCACGGATAGATAGATAAAGAGAGACAGACAGACAGACAAACAGGCGGACAGGCAGGCAGAGTCAATCAGACACAGACAGACATACAGACAGACAAACAAATAGATAGATAGACAGGCAGACAGACAGACAGATAGATAGACAGACAGATGGATAGATAGATAGATAGATAGATAGATAGATAGATAGATAGATAGATAGATAGATAGATAGATAGATAGATACAGACAGACTGACAGACAAGATAGACAGAGCAAGACAGACAGACAGACAGACAGATAAGATAGAGAGAGAGAGAAAATTATTAGTCAGTTGTTCTTGTTTCCATTCATCGTGTGTGTGTGTTTCTCCCCACCCTCCACAATTCCCATGGACGTTTTTCCTAGTCTGGTATTCTGGGTGGGTGGGCTCCCGAACCCTCCTGTTCAATCTGTGTACTTGATAGATGCCCCCCGCTCTTTCCCCATTACCATAGCTTTTGGTCACGGAGACCTTTATCTGGCTAAACTTTAAAACAAAATATACAAATAGTATAAAAACTTGTGAAAAACTATGGTACTCTCCTGTACGCTCCTCGGTTTGGCCTGCGTTTGCTTTGCAAATTACGGCTGCTGCATCTGACTGTAATAAACGACTGGTCCGGTGAGAATGTGTTTTTCTGTGCACAGAGGGATAATTATGATGTTATAAGTTTAATTGAAATACCGATGTTTACAAGACAGACGGATCAGTTACACGCTTTCTAAGTATTCAAAATTGAACTGCTCGCCGATGACGACAGCTGTTTCATAATCATTTTGCTATGCCCTGGAAAGAGGGGCAAATGATTAATATTACTGTAATTATTATACAAAGAATGTAAAAACTTACGAAAAAATATGGAAATAACTGCATGCTCCTCAGTTTCGCCTGCGTTTACTTTGCAAATTACAGAGGCTGCAACCATCTGAGTGTGATATACGACGGGTACCGTGAGAATCTGTTTGGCTGTAGGCATAGGGATAATTATAAAATGTTCTAATTTTAATTGAGATACAGCTGATGTTTACATAACACACGTATCAGTTACGAGCTTTTCTGTCTAAGTGTTCAAAATTGAACTGGCCACCAATAACGACAATTATTTTATGATTATTTTGCTGTCCCCTGGAAAGAGGGGGGGGGGATTAATATTACTGTATAAATAATATCCAGTGTTGTTGACAATTGTAATTGTGTTTTAATAGCGGCAACTTTTTTTTTTTTTTTCTGAAAACCTTGTTCCGAACATCCTTGAACATGTTGTTTTTACATTACCTTGTTTGTTAACATAAGGCTGGTGGCGCATTGAGTCAAAACTGTTTTGTCGTGTCTCTTTTGGTGCGAGATGTCTGTCTCCCCCCAGCTGACTCAAGACACCCCCGGACCAACGAGACAAGGCACTGTTACGGTCTTGCAAGTGTACGAGGTCCCGTTTGGCTCCATAATTTTCATTCTATATCTCATTCTACTCCAGATTATTTTTTTTATTTTTTTTAATGGCGCCAGGAGTAATTCATTGTGGTGTAAGTTTGAATTATTTTTTTCATTATTATTTTGCTCGACGCTACAGCCTAAATGAAATTTTCAAAAATTATACAATTAATTTTCTTAAGTATCAACTAGATCTAGTCCAACCCAATCGCTTTTGTATCGACCGATTGTGTTGATTCAGGTTTCGACTATTTTTAAATAAACAGTTGCAAAGATGTAAAATACAATGATCTTTGTTTTGACTCCCCCTGATAAGCCTACCTCACCGGAAATGATATTAGTACGCGTTCAATTCGGTGGGTGCAATTTTCCCTACCAGAAATGAGTGCGTTGTGCTCTGGTGCGTATGAAATCTGTAGTAAGGCTCTAGGATATGGGAAGTTTTCTAGACCAAAAGGAGAGAGACAGAAAAAGAGAACGGTGGGTTCACAGGTTTACCCGGATAATGCCAGGTGCCTCAGCTAGTTCTACACTACTACTACTACCACTACTGCTACTGATCCCATAATCCACCCGGATCGTAGGGGCGCTGCATGACAGAGAGCCTCGTCAGGTGCCTCCACCTTTCGCGCTTGTTTGCAAGCGCCTGAGTTTGGGCGAAGGATTTCCCGGTCCACTCCGCCATGTTGTCAGTCCACCTCTTCCTTTGCCTTGGTATCCTTTTATTAAGTCCATCATGCAGCCAGTCTTGGGCTGGTGAAGTCTGGCGGCGACCATCCCTCTCCAGGCCAGGCCACAGCCGACTTCCTCCAATACCCGGAGGCTCGCCTTGACCTCGAACACGTGGCCGTTGTCTTTCATCTGGGAAGACTCCGCCCTGGCCGGTGCCTTTGGATCAGGTCAAACGCCCAGTGGTGCCGTGTTGACACCACCCCTCACATGGTTTAACATGCCTGCTGAGGCGAGGTCCCAGGGTGTGGCTGTTGGCGCCAGCACGTGAGAGATTTAGGGGATGGGGGAGGACCAGTACGCCCGTCCTTCCTACTCATATGAGCAGGGAGCAGCAGCCAGACTACAAAGATGCTACCTCTCCCCAGAGCCCCCTACACTAAAACCGAGATAATACAGATTTCAGTCAATGTGCCACCAACCCTACACTTCATTAGTCCCAGTGTTTTAATTAAGCAAATACATTGAACATTCCTCTGGTTTACTATACACTGGGTCTTTAACTACTCAAGTGAGCTCTCAGATTTTGTATTTAAAACCATCAAGTAAACATAATACATGCGAGTAGATTTGTCGAAATCGGGCTTAAAGTGAAATGTTTATACCTCTTTACAGCTTCGAAGTAAAATATTTCTATATGACGATTTCAAGCCAAATATTTTAACTGAATGCAGAAAAATGGCTATTCTTTCATTTTATAGGTAAAATCTCAATTTCCATAACAGGTTTTATTGTCCCCCCTGTGGACCGCTTTTCTCTGGAATTTGGTCTTTCACCGAAAACCCGAATTCGCTAGATCCACTTACATCAGTTTTTCACTACTCGATTGAGCTCTCAGATTTTGCGTTTAGAAATGTCAAGTAAGCATAAGAAATATCAGATTGGCTGCATGATTACATATATTTTTATGTAATAGTTTGTTTTTGTTGGATTTGTTGTTGTTGTTGTTTTTGTTGTTGTTTTGGTGGAGGGGGGGGGGGTGTTGTTTTTTTTTCAAATTACTTTCGAGGTTGTTTTTCTCCGCGCATTTGTGTTACAAGACATTATCATTTTCCAGTACCCAGCAACTGTTTGATAACTAAGAATTTCAGTGATAATGCTTATCAGCCACCTGTACATTTAAAGTACATTAGCGTTCAACTGCCTTCTGTAAAAGAGTGCTCGTATTTGATGTGCTGAAGATTTCTTATCATAATTATTCCTGTAAACTGTTTTGACTTTGATGATGTGATTTAGATTTGTGTTTTCGTATAGTTAAAGATGAGGATAAAAGCCGAAGTTGTATTTCACATGAATGTGCTATGTATGGATGGATGTATATATATATATATATATATATGTACGTATGTATGTATGTATGTATGTATATATGTATGTAGCTATGTATATAAGTATGTATGTATGTATGTATGTATGTATGTATAACTGTATGTATGTATGTATGTATGTATGTATGTATGTATGTATTGTGCATGTATGTATGTATATATGTGTGTATGTATGTATGTCCTTGTGTAATCAGCCTAATGACACCAACTCACATATACTTAATGGTTGCCAGAGATTTAAAGGTTTCTACACAGAGAGACACGACAAAATTGTAGACTTTTTATTTGAAAATATCAACAAAAAACTTGCAAGTGATCAGTGCCTTATCAGTACCAACAAATGTGTCAATGTTGAAAACAACATCCCCAACAAACCTGATATATTGATTATTGATGAGAAAGAGAAAATTGTGTTTATAGTGGAAGTCTCTGTTCCCTTTGATAGGTTTATTGATATTTGTTTTAATGAAAAATTTCTGAAGTATTTACCACTACATAATCATTTCAATGATATGGGATACACAAGTAAAATCATTGTCTTTATTGTGGGTTCACTGGGGACAGTGCACAATAGGTCAGCATCAGGTTTGAAGTTGTTGGGTTTCACTAACAGTGAAATAAACCAGTTTTGTAAATTCATGAGTATCAGTGCTATTATTGGGTCACACAGGGTCTGGAAGAAAAGATATCATTTAATCTAATTCATCTCTAACAATATTTTGTCATATACAGTAGCTTTCAGTGGTGCATTCACTCCCTTTTTTCTTCGTTTTTTTATCAGTCAAAAGGCCTTTATCAATGCAATGCATGTTGGTTATTCCATACACTATATTACTATTATACAGTTTCATTGTATTACACTATTTAAGTTGTTGGTATGCTTGTAAGCTGATATATTATGTTGAATATGTGATTATGCAATTGGATTGTTCATAGCATGTGAAAAATCATATAGTCAATAAAATTCTCGAAGTATGTATCTATCTGTTTGTCTGTTTGTCTGTCTATCTATCTATCTGTCTGTCTGTCTGTCTTCCTGTCTGTCTGTCCGTCTGTCTGTCCATCTATCTATCTGTCTATTTATCTATATGTGCTCTATCTATCTATCTATCTATCTATCTATCTATCTATCTATCTATCTATCTATCTATCTATCTATCTATCTATCTAACTGTCAGTCGGTCTGTCTATCTATCTATCTATCTCTCTGTCTATCTATCTATCTCTCTATCTATCTATCTATCTATCTATCTATCTATCTCTCTATCTATCTATCTACATATCTATCTATCTATCTGTCTATCTATCTATCTATCTATCTATCTATCTATCTATCTATCTATCTATCTATCTATCTATCTATCCATGTGTCCCAACTTTTGTGCAGGTGATATCCACCAGTGTCCTCCCCCAAAACTCATGTCTCTCACATCCACACAACGGAATCACATGCCTCGTCTCCTACTGCAGTCACCTGGAGGAGAATGCATGCACACACAAAACTTCAGTGGGCGATGAGCAGCGCAGGCTGGATGTTTACCGCTCACGCGATAAGAGTGGAGCCCGCGCGCTCAGCAGTGTGATGGCACTCACGTGCGTTTTTGTCCTAGGCAAACGTTTGCGTTACTTTGACAAATGATTTGGGTTCGGTGTCACCGACAATTCATATTCCAACTGCGTACCTTTCTCTCGCTACTGCCCCAGTGTTCTGTGTGCTTTGATCGCCATCAACCTTCGCAATTTTTGGACTCCGAGTTGTTCCTTTGAGCAGTAAGTGGTTATTTTCTTTACATTTTTTATGAAAGCACTGTTCCGTTGTTTTTTTTTAAATTTAATTTACAACCTTATCAGCATCCTATTTGTCACGAGAAAATCAATGACCGCGTTATGAAGATATGTGTGTATTTCGCTTGAATATGCTTGGCTTTCTTCGGGGGGACTGATGAGACCTTTCTCTTTGTTTTCTGTCTTTTATGGTACAGTACATGTTTTATTTTTTCATCAAGATTAACTAAAAGAAATTTCAGTATTTATGTAGGCTATAATTACTTTTAAACATTCAGAAGTGATTAAGGAATGTTGCCGCATGATTTTTCCTTTTTCTTTCCGATGACAACGAGCGCCTTGCCCACGTAGAAATGTAGGTATCCTTTTGTTTGATTCTAAGTGGGCAATACATTTTAGAGAGATAATAAGTTTGAAATATGCCCAGCTCCACTGATTAAGAAAATGTCTTTCACTCTGTTACTAATTTTCTTTCCTTTTCGTTTTCTTTCCTTTTGGTATAATTAATGTGTTTTCATTATATTCCTACTTTCCCGCCTCATGTTATAACGGGTTTGGTTAATAGGTGGGAAGTTTGGAAAAGATGGAGTTTTTCATTTGATTCAGTCACATTTTACTGGAGTTCAAAAAACGATACGATATTTTATAATTATTTCTTGTATATTTTATTGTTTGTATGTGTAAGGTTGAATGACGACAAGAGGGTTTGTTTGTTGCTTTGTTGGTTTGTTTTTTGGGTGGGAGGAATGAAAGCCGCTTCTCGAACGTTTACGAAGACACTGGACAAGTAAGTTTAAGCTATCTACTCAAGGGTAAAAGTAGAGAACATTACATTGCTTGTCTTTTTAAGTGAATATTATACAGCAACGGAAGGTCATAAGCTTCAATCAAAATTGTTGAAAACGCCTTACTGCTGTAAGTCTCTGTATGATCATTACATCTTTATTTGTACCACTGCGAGGACTTTGCTTCGATTAGCAACCCATGTGGCGAGTGGCCGAAATTTCCCCATGACACTTTTCCATTCTACTTTACGAAAATGTGTGTTATTTCTGGACCTTAGAGCTTGTTTGTTCCAACTCCAATTTTTGTACAACTACGGAATTCGGCGTTAAACGTTTGAGGCTTTAGTATTATGATAAGGAATTAGAATGAATCGGAACTTGGTGAGTCAGCTTGATAAGTGCCGCAACGCATTTTAAACAGTGTCAAAGTGTACGTTTTTGTTATTATTCTGCTACAAACTGAGAGATCTTCAGTTTTTCAGAAAATGAAGATCGAACAAACAAGAACTAAAGCCGTGAATTGGGACAGCCAAACACAAAGTTTTGTGGTTGTTTTGTTACACAGTCACGAAGTTTTAGGTACTTACATATTTACCCTTTAGTTGTAGTGGTATAATAATAGCTGATAAATTGAATTTTTAGCAAGATGTTTTTACTCTCTCGTACGTATCCCAAGCGTTTTGCACTAGGAACGCATACGTATCCCTACCTATCCCTAACCCCGTCCTTATCCTCCACCCTAAATCTGATTGAATCCCTAACCCTGGTCCTTATCCTCCACCCTAAATCTGATCGAATCCCTAACCCTGGTCCTTACCCTTTCAACCAAAAAAAACAAAGCGGGGGAAAACAAATAGAACATCTGAAAGAATAATCAATTAAGGCTGTTGTTAGGAGTATTTCGGGGGGAGCTCTCTAGCTCTGTAGTCACAAAAGACTTTAAACTACGTACCTCTAGCGCAATATACTTGGGGGACGTACGTACAAGTAACAGCCATTTTGCAGTATGATGATACTGTCCTCCTGGTGTTTCGGCAGTGCTTCATGCTACATATATTTGAAGGTGGATATTAAAGACAAACAAAAGCAGTTTCTGTTTCTGTTGTGTGGAGAAATCCATATGGACATGACATCGATAGCTACTCACACGAAAGCAATAATGATAATGAATAACATCTCCCCGCGCACAGATCCCTGCTGGAGAATGAGAGGAAGGGGGAAGGGTTGGCCAGCTTAAAAACAGGGTTTTGCCCGCGCTCTGTTAAATGCACTAAATCAGTTTAATGTACTAGTTCCTGCTATGGCTTATCATGTCAGATGTACAACGTGCAGGACCAGGAAGTGAAGGTGAAATGATTTTTTTTTTTTTTAATATAATTTAATAATTAAAGTTTTTTAAAAAGTAAATTAATAAAATACCTTCAGTGCGTGCCAGTCTTATTACTATCACGGTTTTTTTTAGCATGAGTTTGAGTTAAAGTATGAGTTCGGAGAAATCACGTGGACGGGATAACATTCACGTTGTACAAAGAAGTAGCGAGACGATAGACAGAATAATAACAGAATGACAGAACAGACGGAGAGCCTACCAGGAGCACCCACTAACCACCCATGGGGATGTTGTCATAATCTTGTCTGTACTAAATCCGATGCATGACAGGTTTAACTCAGTGGGTCTCTTAGCCTGAGGATGCGTTTAAACATTTAAGTAAACCATATTATTACATTGTGACGAAGGAAGTAAGGCCTAGAATCATGAAAAACTGTCTAACCGCTGAACCTTAAATTCTACAAAATATCATATTACCTATAGAAAGACTTAAAGGTGCATGTGGGCATATTTTAAAATGACTTGAAGTTGTCTGTAGTTTAATGCTCTCATTGATTCTGAGCCACATCTGTCTTGAACAGAAGGATGTGCTCCGACATTTTCAGCCGTGAACAAAAAACGCATTAATTTTTCTTTGAGTAGAATTAAATGTATGACAGGAAATTTCGTTCTACGCCTGGATGTACACATTGATGATAGAATCTCAACTTTAAAAATCACATCTGTCAACGGGACAAGTAGTCACAATAAAGAAGTGACTGGTATCGCCACTCAGGGAAAAGATTTACCTATTCCATTTCCTGTTGTTCTCCCATCCGTCCTGACTTCTCTGCTTATTTGATGGTTTTACTTACGAAGATGATCAGATTATCAGTACCGGTATTCTTAAGGTTGGAGTTAGGGTTACAATTGGGTTAGGCTTTCAGGTAATACAGTATTAGATACTTCCTGACGCCGATTAAGTTCAGAATAGAGCCACTAGCCTAGTGGCGCGTTGAGACAAATCTGTTTCGCCTCAATTTTGGTGTGAGTTGTAGACTACGGAACTAAATGGGAATTGGTGCCTGGGATCACAAGGGGACTAATGGGACCTGGGACTCTGAGAACGATTGCTCTACAATAGAGTGATAGTTTTCTCCTAAAAATGAGTGAAGAAACCAGGAAGTTCTATTTATTTCAGCTAACAAAAAAAAAACAACCAAAAACTGTAATATAACTACTCGCGTCTTAGTTTTTCTTAATGGCTGGAATGGTGAGATAGGCAAGTTCAGGCCCAGTTGTTATGTCACCAGATATTGCATCAGCGTCTTCCTCGGTTTTTGGCTGGAGATGAAACCATAATGAAAGCTTTAGATAATTATATCACCCGCAGGGGACAAGGGCTGTGACAGTCCTGACATTTGTCTGTGAATTATTAACTTCAAACATTCTGAAACTTTGCATGAGAAACGCTCATCATTGTTCTGTCCTAGCTGGGGCTGTCTTGAGCTTCATTTCGGATATCCAGGGGCCAGGAAGGGGGGGGGGGGGGGAGTTGAAGTTCTTTTCTGAAGGTAGGAGGATTTGCACTCAGACATTTTATTGCAGACTTGTGCAGAATTGTTGTTACGCAACACCCACTCCCGTTATGGCATTGATGTGATCAAATAACGAAAGCTGTGAATCCGATATTTGCGCAGGAGAAGATCATTGTGACATAAAGAACCATAAACCCTGGCCAGCCATTTGTGTTTAAAAGTGACAAGGATTGTGGCAATTAACTATGTGTTATCGAGCTTATGTGATCAAGTTACATCCCTACTGAATTCTGCTTCTCCTTGAGCTTTTGTTTTTTTATTGTTGGTTGTTGTTGTTTTTTTCTGGTAGTTGTTAATTAAAGTGCAGATCGGTTTCTTTGAATTTGGTGCCATTAAAATACATATTTTTTGTTTTTGTTTTTCTTCTTTTTTTGTAAGCAAATTACAAGATATATATACATGATATTCAAACAGGTGTATTTTTTCACTCGCTATAATTAGTGAACACTGGGGTTCGAGCCGGGGGGGAGGCGGGGGGGGGGGGGTACCAAAAAGTTCCGAGATAGTTGGTGGAGTTCTGTTGTTTGGTTTTGATAAATAGCCTACGGTATTGAGACACAAAAGGTATAGGGGGGGGGGGGGGGGGAGATCCTCCACGTATGAAGTGCGGGCGTTGGGGGTGTGGGGGACGGGGAAGGGAGTGTGGGGGGGAGGGGGTGCACTTTTCACTTATCGCCACGCTCATAACATAATTGCCCAAGTTATGTCTTTTTTGGGGTGTTTTGAGAATGAAATGTTCACTTTAGCCAGACAGTCAGGTTAGTTACACCGTTCAACAGTTACACTGTTTTGTTTGGCTGGCTTGTGGGTTTTTAAACGAAAACCCACATCCACCTAAACCACCATTTTAGACTGCTGTTAGGGGAACGTAAACTAATGACAAAGCCAAATAGAGAAAATACTGAGTTAAGTTCACTGTTCAGCTATAGGTTTCTATGTAAAATACTACGCTCCCCTAACAACAGCTACTGCTATAATATTATTCGAAGGGAACAATTTTCTTTGATTTTCAAAAAAACATCAAAACATGACTTAGGCAATTATCTAAATATGAGAGTGACGACGATATCCAAAACGGAACGTATGCACTTTATGGGATCGCCCCTTCTCGGGTAGGCTGAATAAAGGTAGGCTGTGGGGATATCTCTCTCGAGTGCGTGAGAACCCTCTGTTTAGTGAGGTATGCCAAGTAAAGAACCACCTAAGGCTGGTTCTTCATGTGTACGGAAACGGAAACGTCAAAAACCCTTCAAGTGGTGAAATAAAAAGAATATTTTCATGTGTACGCGAACCCCGTTTCTGTACACAGGGAAAACACTCTTTCTTTCTACCATTTGATGGATTTTTGACGTTTGCGTTGCCGTTTGCGTTTCCGTTTCCGTATCTGTACACATGAGAAACCAGATTAACTGTCTTCATTGTCTGTATAGGCTTCACCAGGTTTACCAAAAATTTCCAAGGCGCATGATCTTAACCTTGTCCCAAAGTGAGGCAAAGCAAAGTGGACAATGCTCATTGCACTACTAGACATTTGATACAATCCGTCTCAAATTTACTCGTGGCCTATTTTTTGCCTCACCTTTGCTGCTTACCACTGATTTTGACGGCTGGCCTACTTTTAATCTTGTGGGGTTTTTCCCAAAAATTTTGTGCTTGATTATTCTAAAAGTTGTCATCGATGATCAGTAGGCAAAGAAAAAGAAGCAGAGTTTTTTCTATAACTTCCAGTTCATGAGAAGATTGTAATTATATCGGCCCGCCTTCTCAGTCTGCCCTCGTTTCTTGAAATATCCAGACCAATTGGAATACGTCACTGTCTAATCCTGCCTTATCTCTAAACCCACATTTTTAAGCTTCATAACTATTTCCAGTGACATTGGAGCTCCAGCTAAATGTGGACACTCCACTGTAAAGCAAAATATTGCATCCTTTGTCGGTTCATTTTTCAGTACTTGCCAGGTTTTTTATCGTTTTTTTCTTTCCTTTTCTTTTTCGTTTTTTTTAAAATTATTATTCACATCAATTTAACCCATTCACTGCCATGTCTGAGATAGCCGAGTCGCCATTATTATAATCATATGGAGGAAATCCTATTTACTAAAAACCATTGCCATTTCTAGAAAATAAGTATTAAAGATAACTACATGTACCTGGATGCCACTATTTTCTTCTGCAGCATATCCAGGCAAGATATCGCCCGGCATTGAAGATAATATTATTATCTTTGTTTTTGGTGTGTTTTGATATGCCAAATGCGTGATGAAGCGGTTAACTTGTTTGCAGATTTCCATTATTTGTGTTCAAAATCGGCGCCGCCGAGGAACCTCTGTTGACAGAGAGGACTTGAATAATAATGAGCAATACAGCTCAACAGAGCCGTGACTTGGATTTATACGCCGGTTGATCGATAAAACAATGCACTGTTGATTATCTTTTACTTTATCGTTTATTATTCAAATTATTTTCCATGTGATATGCATTTGAATTAATATGCAATAACAGTAAGGTGTTTAATCATTTTTATCGTCAAACTAGACTGAACGTAATCACTTTCTACCTATGTAGAACTATTTCACACCTTTGTTAGGTAAGGGCCTGAAGCTGTCGAAACTTTCTTTATCTCTCTCTCTCTCTCTCTCTCTCTCTCTCTTTCTCTCTCTCTCTCTCTCTCTCTCTCCCTCTCTCTCGCTGCCTCCGCCTGACGTGTGTCTGTCTGTCTGTCTGTTTCCATGTCTGTGTCTCTGTCTGTCTGTCTGTCTCTCTCTCTCTCCTATCTCTCTCTCTCTCTCTCTCTCTCTCTCTCTCTCTCTCTCTCTCTCTCTCTCTCTCTCTCTTTCACTCTTTCACTTTGTCAGATAAACTGGACTGAACGCAATCCTTGACTACGTTATGCTTAGCATTATTTTAAAACTATCTTCTAAAGGACCCTGAACTAACCCAAATTCACTCTGTGATTTCTGCTAGCTGCTGATACCGATCTGCCTAAACATGCCCCATTTTTCTTTGCTGGAAAGATTAATTTCTTTGAATTGAAAAATACAGTAGAAAAAAAAATAATATTGCTATATAAATTCTCTGTATCAACCACGAGGAATCTTGATATGTGCGAATTATTCACATGGCATGACAAATGATGACAGGACCTGGTTTCCGGGAGAGAAAAATACATCATAATTTGGAATCGCATGAAATTTAACGCTTGTCAAATGCGTCCCTTGCGTTCTGATTGATAGCCTGCGGAGTTATTTTTTTCTGGTAAGCGATTTGCACTAAATCGAACGCTTGTCAAACGCAGTCTTGTTGCAGATCACGCAAGCTTCAGTGCTCTTGTGTACTTCTTTCTTCTGGGGGAACTGTACTCGTCCGAACCCTCAACAGTTTTGTTGCAGAGCCGGCACGCTTTATTACACATTCCTTTCCGCACTGTCGGCGTTCTGGGTGATTTTATTTGATTGACACAAAGTAGAGCCAAGCCCATGGACAGACACTTAGGTGGACTATTTTATTCTGTGTTGGTCTTCTTGAGAATAATGATCATAGTAGTGCCTGTCTCTACATAGTGGACCGAAACAGCTTTACAATGATAACAGCTCTCTCTCTCTCTCTCTCTCTCTCTCTCTCTCTCTCTCTCTCTCTATCTCTCTCTCCCCCCCCCCCCCTCTCTCTCTCTCTCTCTCTCTCTCTCTCTCTCTCTCTTCCTCATATGTACTTACAGGTATACTTTCACGCTTTACAAAACATACAAGGCTTAAGGGAGACATCAGCAGTCAGTGAGTAGAGATTTCCGATACAGGACTGCGTTTAGGTCTGTTCTGAACTTCTCGAATGAAGTAATATATCTCAAATTTTTGCTGAGAGCACTCCATACATTTAGAGCACAATAAGAAAAGCAAAGGTATCCATTGTTCTATATTCCATATTTGTGTAGCTGCCCTACAAAATGAGGCACATTTCAACACTACCTGATTCGAGAAAATCGTTAGAAGGCATCATGGGGTCAATTTTATTGATTTTGCGTTTTCAATATTTTTGAAAAATTTAACCTCTGTACTATTCCTGTTCTAAATGATAATCCTGTTTGAGAAGGGTAAATGCACCAAAATTGGCTTTGAAATGAGTCATCATCAATAATTTTGACTAAAAGCTAACACTTTAAAAGCGTTTTCCTCAAAACTGTGGTTGTATCACTTCTTGTCTTTGAGGGGCCATATCTTCTCTGCTAATTAAATTACAGCAATACTTTTTTTCACCAAATGAAAGGACATTGAATAACCTATTTGGTGATACATATCTCTACAAGATCAAACGAAGTGCCTCATTTTGTCGGACAGGTACAAATATGTTTATTGTGCCAATGTCGGTGACTGTAGGTTGAATTGTTTGCACTGCTATGTAAAGATGACCTGCTGATTTAGAATGATAACAGCGAATGCGCAGTTGGCTTTCGAAGCGAGTTATCTGGCGAGTAAATTTCAATATCTAGTTATACATCAATGTTTGAAAGTGTGTGGTTAAGCCTTTCAATACTGAAACAGTATTGTTTTCAACTCGTTACTGCCCCAGCCGTTACAGATTTTGATTCTCCATTACATAGCTTTTAAGTACAGACCAGTATCCTGATTTAGATTCATATTTACCATCCAAAGTTCTTGAAATAAGCGAACCTTCCTATAAACTGGATTTGAGATCATTTAGCTCTCACAGTGCCAGTAGTCAAAGGGTTTAAAAAAAAAAAAAAAACGGCCAGTGCGCTGAGTGGTCCGTCACTGATACTGATTTGAAAGTCCTACAAAGCACTTTGCAGTATAGTAATCTTTGCACTGAAACCACCTGTGATGTTTGGTTTTGAAAACATCTGTTGTTAGGGGAACGTAGCATGTTACATGGTGAGCTATAGCAGAACAGTGAATACAATTCTGTATTTTTGGGGGGAATCGGTGGCCTAGAGGCAAGGTGCTCGCCTCTCATGCCGAAGGTATCGGGTTCAAATCCCCGTCAGTGCAGTCATGTTGGAATTCTGGAATTTTTCTCATATTTTCCTGTCCCTGATCCTATGGTAGGTAGGATCAAGCACCTAGTCTTCTCTGATAAGGACGAAACATTCGGAGGGCCCGTGTACACGTTGCGCACGTTAAAAATACCTTGGCAGATGGAATTCTAAAAGAGCAGGCCGAACATGCCGCTGCCCGGGCAAAATTGTAAAAAACGAATCCCTACCACAACAAGAAAAATAAAAACAAGAAAAGTGAGGTGTAAATGCCAAAAGCAGCGAAACCTCCTAAAATAACGAGCTAAACACCCATCGGTAGGCATTCGTTAGCCAATAAGAGTGGGTGTATATCTTTCCGTGTGATTGTGTGTACTCGTGGGGGTAAAAATATGTGTGTGTGGATGTCATTCTGCATGGTTGCCTGTATTATATATGACAACCGTGACCTAGCAACAAGCTCTGAGAAAATCTGTTTTTAAAACAAAAAAACCAGAATTGCATAACACATCGTTACTTTTACGGCATCAGTGGGCGCGTGACACAAACAGCCGTAACTCGACTTTGTCGGACCTTTTTCTGCGGCATAAGAAGACTTTGAGAGTTATTTTCTTCAAACGCAATGCGATTTGGTAATTCGAGAAAATGATGGGGGTCTGGGATGTTATGGCACTCGTTGCTGTATGCCTAAATGATGTGGGGGGAAGAGAATCTGGCCAGGTCTGGTTTAAACACCCATCCTACGTGCTGTTTGTCTGTACAATTGATTTTTGTTCCCTGTCCTAGCTCTGCATTATAATTTGATCTTCCCGTACATTTCAAACCAGCAGTTGCGATGTCTTTGCGCACAGGGCCTCGGCTTACTTATTATCTAGGTTCTAAAATTATCCCATAAAGGATAAAGGCAAAAGGCTTTGTTTCCTACTCTTGCAATGCTTGGTAGAGTTTTCTTGTAGAAACCCAGTTGTGTGCGTTGATCCGGACGCAGATTATGTGCGAAAATAAACAGAGAAGGAATATTTTGTAGATTTTAGTTGTGTGGCTGAAGGAGAAAAGTGTCTACCTTATGCAGCCAAGGTGCTGTCTTTTTTATGAATTATATGAGGAGGGCCGTATGTGAAAGAACTTTATGTTTTGAGTTTAAAGCCGCGCTCGCTACTACTGTTTTCTAGACAATGTTGTTTATCTTGTGAATGAATGACTGACTGACTGGCTCACTCACTCACTCACTCACTCAATCACTCACTCACTCACTCACTCACTCACTCACTCACTCACTCACTCAGCCACTCACTCAGTCACTCACTCACTCACTCACTCAGTCACTCACTCACTCACTCACTCACTCACTCACTCACCCAGTCACTCACTCACTCACTCACTCACTCATTCAATCACTCACTCACCCCGCACTCACTGACTCCCTCACTCATTCAGTTACTCTTTCACTAACTCATACTCTAACTCACCCACCGACCCACTCACTCACTCACTCACTCACTCACTCACTTACTCATTCACTCAGTCATTCACTCACTCATTCGCTCACTCACTGACCCACAGGCTTACTTGCTCATCCATTCACTCACTCGCTCACTCACTCCCCAACCTACTCATTCACGCACTCACCCACACACTCACTTTCTCTGACACTCAGTCACTCCATCAGTTACTCACTCACTCATTCCTTTAATTACACACTAACTCACTCACTCACTCACTCACTCACCTACCTATTCATTTAGTACACTGAATGAGTTTACGTACATTCTCATCTACTGACTTTTATCCTACTCGCACATCGTACACGATCACATACCCATTGCTCACCATTTACGCTCTCCCGAGGAAAGAAAACCTCTCAGTCCATGGATTTTTTAAGAGTAAACAAAAAACCAGATAGAATACTCGTAAAGAGATTCATACAATGAATTAAATTACGCGTTATCGTTGACAACCTCCAAGATAAAGGTTATCTCCAATGTTTATTTTTGGGTATTCTCATTTACACGTTGAAATATGACGACCTTAGTTCTCGTTTGCACCAACTCCACTTTTTGGCACTACAGAGAAATTCCACGTTAAAACGTTTGAGCCTTTAATAGTAAATAGATAAGATATAGATAAAATAGTTGAATATATGGGAACTCTGAAACAGCTCGATAGGTATGACACATTTTAAACAAGTGTCAAAGCGTGCATCTGTTATATATTTCAGTAACTTGCAATCTTTGGCATGAATAACTGACCAAACTATACACTCTTCAGGCCTTAAAGTTTATCAGGAAGGTGGCAATTGAGATAAGGAAGATGATGGCTATCATTAAAAGTTGTTTACTTCAAGCATGTGATTTTAAAAAATAACAATGTTTTATTGCTATGTAACATCTGTATTTTTGCATGTTTGTTTCGTAATATATATAGTACCGTCCATGTCATATAAAGTAACCGTATCAAGCGTTCAGCTTGGTGCCTAGTGTTCTGGTGCGCATGAGTTCTGAAGCAAGACTGTAGTTTATTACTTTTATTATATGAGAGAGAGAGAGAGAGAGGAGAGATAGAGAGAGAGAGAGAGAGAAAAGGGGGGGGGGAGCACATGAATGTTTATTCCGGGCAATGCCCGGTAGCTCATCTAGTTTCTTATACTTCTTCTACATCCGCAAAGATCTGCAGTTTATCTGAAGACGGGGGGGGGGGGGGGGGTTGGGGGCGGGGGGTGGGGGGGGAGGGGTAGAACAAACAAGAACCAAAGTCACTAAGGTGGTGATAATTTATTATGGGGAAAGAAAAAACATGGAAAAATGAAAAGAGAAAAAAACGCATACTTTCAGTCATAAAAAGAGAAGTATAATTAAAGCAAATTCAAATATTTTTGTTAATTGAACTGAACGGTCACTAAACTGTTGGGAATCCCCCCTACCCACGTGGAAAAAAGAAAAAAGTATTACCTTTCTGCTACAGCTTAACTTTACTCCAAGCCTTGCTGGGATCCTACAATTATGTTCCTGTTGTTTTATTGTGCTGTTTTTTTCATTGTTGTACTTCATATTGATTTGTTGTTGTTGTTGACCCCAATTTTTTTTTTATCGAAGACGAGAAATACTCTCTCGATTGGTGCACGGCGAGAATGAATGTTTCTCAGGCACGCTCGGAGACGAACTATCCAGACACTGCCCCCCCCCCCCATAATACAAAGAAGCATCAGAGAACTGTGTTTTTTTTGTTGTTGTTGTTGTTTCTTTTTTTTCGGGGGGCTGGGGGCGGGGGGGTGGAGGTCTCTCAGATTGAAATACGATTTGGAATGTATTCATTCAGTGCATGACTCAGGGGTTACAGATAACTGAACAGATTAAAAAAGTAAGTACATAATTCAAAGAATAGAATAAAATGTAGGCTACACAGATGTTTCTAACCATCAGAGCACTTGATTATGCGTCTCCATGCAAATGTGATATATTCTGACATGTGCGCGCGTGGTATCCTTTCTTAATGATATTATTCTTGTATTCACATAAATAATGCTTTATCCATGCATCCGAATAATCCAACGTTTCATGGATACGGTCACTTATTACTTTCCACGGCCCCACAGCAGCCGCCAAACGTATAAGACACAGATGGTTAACCCTAAAACGGTAGGAAGACGAAATGAAATTGGTATATTTTCACAAAGAAGGTCTACCTTAGATTCTCTCTTCACCTTAACCCTTTGACTACTGACCCTGTGAGAGCTAAATATTCTCAGATCCTGTTTATATGAAGATCCACTTATTTCAGTTACAAGTATCTAAATTATGATATTTTTATGATTATAAATCATTTGGTGAACGTTCATTCACACATATCGGCCCAGTTGTATGGAACAAACTTCCAAAAGCTGTTCACGATTCATCTAATTTGGAGATTTTTAAACGTAAACTAAAACATCATCTATTCTCACAGTGTTTCCAATGGGCGGTAGAAAAAGAGAGAGTTCGTCATGAATGACAGAGCCGGGGAGAGAGAGAGAGAGAGAGAGAAGAAGAAGGAGGAGAGAGTAAGAGAGGTCTAGAGAGTCATGTAAGGCGCATTGAGCATTGTTAATGGAAATGCGCTATACAAATGTAATGTATTATTATTATTATTATTATTATTATTATTTATCTGTATTTAATAGCTAGTAATGAAGAAGCAAAATCTGTACCTGGTAATAAGGTAGTAACGAGTGAAAAGCAATGGTGCTTCAGTAGTGAAAGGGTTAAGATCTTTTTAACGATAATTTCAAAATATATGTATTATTACATTATATAAATCCAGAATCATGAAATCTACACACAATCCCATGCACCAGATAGGCCAAGTTTACCCCCAGAGTTACCCTAGATTAGGAACCCCTGCACTAGATATAAGGTGCTTTTTTTATATTTTTAAAAAATGTTTTCAGACATTGATTTTTTTTTTCTCACGTGCTTCCAGCCCTAATCGCTAAGCGCTCTTGTGACTAAGTACATGACGTACGTAGACTTGTGCACTCACAAACATACTTGCACAGTGCACACAGCAGCTCTCACTCTGGCGTGATTCAGTATACAGGTAAAAACCCCGGCGACCAATATTTTCACATTTATTTTGAGAGTGTATTAATTACTACAGTAATGATAGAGCACTGGCACGCTGCAAATAGATCCGAATCAGTAAGAACTACTGTTATCAGATAATCATGTGCATAATAGCATGTGATGTGAAATACGCGGTGCACTTGAAGGGACTATGTTCTCGCGCGACACGAAGTGCAGACTCTGTTTTGAAGAATAAAAGGGAAAAGGGGGGGAGGGGGGAGGGGTGATAATGCCTAAGTACTATGACCGATTATTTTGGGGGGGGGGGGGGGTGGGGGGGGGGTGTCTGTCTCTGTCTGCCTGTCTGTCGTCTGTCTGCCCCTCTCTCTCTCTCTCTCTCTCTCTCTCTCTCTCTCTCTCTCTCTCCCTCTCTCTCTCTCTCTCTCTCTCTCTCCCTCTCTTCTCTCTCTCTCTCTCTCTCTCTTCTCTCTCTCTCTCTCTCTCTCTCTCTCTCTCTCTCTCTCTCTCTCTCTCTCTCTCTCTCTCTCTCTCTCTCTCTCTCTCTCTCTCTCTCTCTCTCTCCTTCTTTCCTTCTTCCTCCTCTACATCTTCATTTTAAAGTGTATTTTCTTCACTTGTGCGTTTTATGTATATATATATATATGTGTGTGAGAGACAGACACACAAACCAATACATAGACAGATAATCAGATAGACGGACAGGCCGAGATTGGCAGAGAGAGAGAAGAGAGACAGGGAATATAGAGAGAGCGAATCTGACAGGCAGACAGACCGACAGAAACAGAGATTGACAGAGAGAGAGATGAGAGAAAAAGAGAGAGAATCAGATAAACAGACAGGAGGCAGAGCTTGACAGAGAGAGTGAGAGGGAAGCGAGAGAGAGAGAGAATCAGATAGCCAGACTCACAGACAGCCAGTACAGACAGACAGAGAAACGGGCAGAGATTGACAGAGAGAGCAGAGAGAGATATAAAGAGGGAGAGAGAGAGAGAGATGTATGATATGAAAACTTTAGCATGGAATACAACAATATTTAGAGAAAAAACTGTAATATTATTCTCAAATCAACATTAAAGATGTATACAAAGCAACACGACCTCTTATCCTGGACGCCGACCTCAGTCTTCGTGCAGAACCTTAAGAGACGACCTTTCTTATATCACGAGTCACTCACCATTATTTTGTGTTTTGTTTAATGGTATAGCGACATGAATTAGAAAATGCAATGCAGGTTGAGATCGTGCAAGACTTAATGGGGAGACCTAGACCAAAGCTTTAAACAGTTGAGTGGATCGATTTCGTGCAACACGCGATTATTTTGTATCAGTCTCTAAAGCAGTTTTATATTGTTGTTCTTATTAGTGGGAAGTGTCGTTTGATTTCGTTGGTTGTGTTATAGCTGCATGCTTGTTTATTTATTTTGAAAACGGATTTGTATGTGCGAAAATTCATAGAGTATTTTTTGTCATAAATAAATAGTTGCGATTTATTCTAAATTCTTATCAAAAAGCCGCAAACGTTTGACGTCGAAATTCTCAGTTGTGCAAAAAGTAGAGTTGGAACCAATAAGAATTAAGGTCGCGAAGCACAGACTGCTATTCTGTGATCTCGCACTGATTTAAAATTTTGACTCACTCTTCTGTGGTGCGTATGTGCCGGGGACTTGTAGCAAAGATACTAGAATTGATAAGACGAGACAGCTAGTGCTTTTACCGTGCACAGATTTCGCACCGCCACCCAGCGGCAAACGCGCGGAAGTCATGAAAAATGCCGTATTTTACAAAACCAGATAGGGAAAATATTGAATTTTGTTCAATGTTCAGCCATCGCTATAGGCCTTGACGGACTTCATTCATTGTGGAATTATATCCTCAATTGTTGTAGGGAAAGCTCTGGTTATTTATTTATTTTTTTAGTCGCAATAGCAATGTTACAATTTTGCATCATAAATTTTCCATTATGTCAAGTATTTTTTTTCATACTATGCGCCATGGGCCCCGCCCCCCGATCAACGCGCAAATTGTGTGCAGGTTTTTTTTTAGTGGTGCGAAAAAGACAGTGTCTCATCTTATCGTTTCTAACATTTTTGCTTACAGTGAAGCGCAATATGTGAGTGTGCATGATAAAACCCACAATAAGCCGGCAACATGACATTTTGAGTTCTGTACATATAAAAAAAGATAAGACATTTCTGATAAATTGAAGTCAGTGACCCCCTAAAACAAGATTTTGAGAAAACGGCTTTTAATCCTATAAGTGGCAATAGCTAATTGACCTAGTAATATTGGAGTGATTGCTGTTAGGAGACCGTAGTCTAATAACTAAGCCATTATGGAGATCATAGTGAGTAGTGTCCACTGCTCATCTACAGTTTACCCTGTAACATGCCACGGTCCCCTAGAAATAGCCAAATCGGATGTTTTTGGATCTTGTTAGGAGACCGTAGTCTAATTACGAAGCCGTTATAGAGATCATAGTGAGTAGTGTTCACTGCTCGTCTACAGTTTACCCTGTAACATGCCATGGTCCCTTAAACAACAGCCAAGTTGGAAGTTTGTGTTGGACCCATATTTTCACTTCAAAGCCGTTTTTCTCAAAATCAGCTTTGCCGACTTATTGTGGGTTTTCTCGTGCACACTCACATATATCAGTCCAATGGCTTGGCAGCCTTGCAGTCCGTTCTAGCATAGCCGTTCTGGATTGGCTCTTATGAACTGTGGTTCACAAAATAACAGTGCGACTGCCAAATTGCAACCTTCATCTTGTTTGTCCCAACTCCAGTTTTTGCACAACTGAGAAATTCAACCTTAAATGTTTGCGGCTTTAGTTATTATGATAATGAGTTAGAATGAATCGGAACTGTGAAACAGCTTGATAAGTGCCACAAGGCATTTTGAAATAAGTATCGAAGTGTGCACAAATTGTAATGTCTCTTCCGCGTACTAAGGTGACAAGGGGACAAGGTGGTCTAGAGGCAAGGTGCTCGCCTCTCATGTCAAGGGTCCCGGGTTCAAAAACCGGCCGGTGCAGGCATGTTGGAAGTTTGGGATTTTTCTCATATTTTCGTGTCCCTGATCCTATTGGGGGGAAGGATCGAGTACCTAGTCTTCTCGGATAAGGACGAAAAAATTCGGAGGGCCCGTGTGCACGTTGCGCACGTTAAAGATACCTTGGCAGTTGGAAATCGTAAAGAGCAGGCCGAACAGGCCGCTGCCCGGGCAAAATTTAATAAAATTCATCCCTACCATTCCCTCCCTCTCCCCCCTCACCCCCTTTTTAAAAAAAAAAAAGAAACCTGCCGACCGGCGCTGCACTGTGGCGACGACGTGCCTGCTCCAGTTGTAACTGGGCTGCAGTGGCACAAAGGCAAATTTCCCAACTGGTATTAAAGAGTTATACAAATACAAATACAAATACAAATAAGAGATCTCCGGTTTTTTCAGAATATGGAGATAGAACAAACAAGAACTAAAGTCGAGAATGCTAAATTGCTTTATTGACCATAACATAATGACATTGTATGCCGTGGGCATAACCGTTTCTAGCTTTTTTCTTGTGTTGTTGTTGTTGTTGTTGTTTTGATTTATTGGCGGGACAATGTTGGCATGGCATAGTACTTCCTGTCCTTCATTGGCCGAGAGCCAGTTCAAGAGCAATTCCACGAACAGCCCACTTTTAGGAAGTGAAGAATTATAATTTATTTCAAACTGACTATCGTATCTGTTCCAAGGAAGTTTAAATGTTAGTTCCAAACGTATTAAGCGCTAGCAATATCAATCTTAGGTTAAAAAGCATACATTGCAAGTTGTAAAAATAACGCTCACCAAATATCCACACCATAGAGCTAATCTATCAAAACCCTGAAAGGCATTTTATCAGTATGAATTCATCATTATGCAATATATAAATATAATCGGTCAATGTCTCCCCTAAATTTGATCAAAATGAATTTACATAAAATAGGCGCCAGATGTACACCACGGAGTTTTATTCAAATCCTAAAATTTCCATTGACATTAAGAATTTATCGCATATTGCAATATGAACATAATCGGTCAATGCCTTTCCCCTCTAACGTTCGACCACCATTGTATTTTGGGAGTCAGTTGCTCGCGTGAATTATAAAGCTTGCCACAACATAAAGCACGTATCAACTTTACCTGGCAGTTACGCCATAAATGGCAATAATTAATACCCTTTTGAATTTGGCCAGCGAAATATTACGTGGCATTACGTAAGTGAATTGATTTGGTGAGGATTTTGTTAGGAAAGTTCTAGGCTGGTGGCGCAGTGAGTCCGTCTGTTTGTCGTCGGTACTCATTCAGTGAGCCGGATCACATTCTTTTTTCCCGCCAACTCTTTTTTTTTAACATCTATCTATCTATCTATCTATCTATCTATCTATCTATCTATCTATCTATCTATCTATCTATCTATCTATATATCTATTTCTCTATCTATCTATCTATCTATCTATCTATCTATCTATCTATCTATCTATCTGTCTATCTATCTATCTATCTGTCTATCTATCTATCTATCTATCTATCTGTCTATCTGTCTATCTATCTATCTATCTATCTATCTGTCTGTATATCTACCTTCTTATCTATTTATCTGTCTATCTATCTATCTATCTATCTATCTATCGATCTATCTATCTATCTATCTATCTATCTATCTATCCGCCCGTCCGTCCATCTAGCCATCAATCTAGCCATCAATCAGCCAGCCCGTCCACCTGTCCGCCGTCCGTCTGTTTGGATATTCTACTTATTTATCTGTCCATCTGTTTGTCTGTGTCACTGTCCATTAATTTTATCTAATCTGTATATCAGTTTTTACAATTCTGATTACCATGTACATTATCTTTCTATCATCTGTCTGTCTGTCTGCCTGTCTGTCCATCTGCATATTTATACACGAACTCGATCTCATCTCCTCCTTCCTCTCAATACACCTCTCACCCCGACTCTTTTGGACACCCCCTCTCTCGGTCAGTAGTATTATATCCGTACATAGGAAGCAGTTCAGGGAACACAATTCGAGTAGTGTTGTGTTCTCTGCCCACCTATAGCTTACTGTGTAAGATACCTCAATTCTCTCATAACAGCCCAAAGGCATAGAATATAATAATAATGTTTGCACGGCATAGGTTAGTTCTTAATTTTATTGTCTTGACTATGATAATATAAGATAAGATAAGATGTAATAAGATAAGTTATTTTGCTTTTTTTTTTTTTTTATGAAGACCACAATGGAAAAATGATCAGGCTCCATTTTTGCAAAATATGAGTTATTGTCCCTAGTTTATTTGGCTACAGTTGATCTTTTAAATTCTCTACTTAAAAAAAATAAACTCGGAAATCTGTCAGACTAGACAGTTATTTAGCTTAGAATTATAACCACCCTCTGGAAGAACGATCAGACTCCAAACTGTAAAGTGGAACAATGATCAGTCCCCCGGATTAGCTGATTCTAGCAAAGTCATGTGATAGCGATAAGCCAATGAAAACTGAGAGAGCTATTAACAACAGCAGCTGTAGTCAAAATGGCGGACGCAACAGACTATCCACAGTGCACTGAATCAAGTCAGTTTTGCCTCGGTTCTGTGGACTATGGAGTCTTTACGTTTCTGCTGTCAAGCCTGAATGATTTTCCCTCCTTTAAGACTGCCAGAATCATGGATTATCGGGTAGAAAGACAGCGGGAAGTTGTAAAACACAGGTAGTTTCAGCATGAAACAGTAGAACCGATATATCGGCCTTGCGGCAGTTTTCTGCGGCATATGATGGACCGATATATCGGCCCTATGGCAGCAAAAGGGTTAAAAGCCGGATCTCTCCTACCAACAAGACCAGAAATAAGTCTGTCCCTCTGGTTGATTCACAGGAATTTCACGTCTGAGTCCAAACCGACACAAAACAAATTGACGCAGTGCGCAACTCACCACATTGTATGGTATTTCATGATAAAGAACTCGCATGTACATGCCAGTCACGAACGTCACGCGGGGAATGCGTGTCAAAGTAAAAATGAATTTTGTATAATTTCACAAAATAATGATGTGAACTGTTTTTGCTGCTAAAGATGGCTGCTCTTCTTAGCTATCTGGGCGGGTAGGAATGTGCAGTATGGGAGTTATCTTGATAAGATCGGCCAGACACAGTCAGATGCTGGCAGACAAGAAGTGCGCACCATAATTACCTGTATTTTCTAAGTAAATGCGGGAAGACTGTCATACCAAGCCCGGTCAGACACTGGCAGATGCTGGCAGGCAAGAAGAGCACACCATAACGTCCTATAGAGCCTTTTCACTTCCGCGTTACGGTTGTTTGCAGGGAGCCACACGGCTTCGAAAAGCACCGTGTAGGGCAAAAACCTCAGCTTGCCTTAGTGATGGCATCTGTTTAGGATAGGGTTAAGGGAAGTCCATTGTGCTGTTTGCGTCTGTACTGATTTAGTGCGCCGGATCAGGTATCTTCTCTCTCTCTCTCTCTCTCTCTCTCTCTCTCTTTTTTTTCTCTCCCTGTCTCTCTCTCTGTCTCTCTTTCTCTGTCTCTCTCTCTGTCTCTCTCTTTCTCTCTCTGTCTCTCTCTGTCTCTCTCTTTCTCTCTCTGTCTCTCTCTGTCTGTCTCTGTCTCTGTCTCTCTCTTTTTCTCTCTCTGTCTCTCTCTGTCTCTCTCTGTCTCTCTGTCTCCCCCTCTCTGTCTCTCTCTGTCTCTCTCTCTGTCTGTCTGTCTGTCTCTCTCTATCTCTCTCTCGCTCTCTCTCTCTGTCTCTCTCTCTCTCTCTCTCTCTCTCTCTGCCGGCTCAAAACAGGTTGGACGCGTCCAAACTAGTGAGACAGCCTTTTTTTTGAGGTTCGCCAATGCTTGAAGTCTCGTATAACTCCATAGTTTACATCTCACACTAAACCCGAGACGAATGAGATTTGTCTCAGTGGGTTCGCAGCCTTAACTTTAGAGTTAGAGTTACGGTTGGGTTTGGCTAGCTGGCCAGCATTAGTTGGTGAAATGGCCACAATTAGCCTTTCTGAAACTGGCCACAACTTAGACACAAAAAAAATAATATTTTGAGCATTTTTTCCTACACTGTCCAACTAGCCACTGCCATTTAAACAATCTGATGTAGGTACTGATTAATCTAGAGTTAAGGTTTCTGTTGGGTTTGGCTAGCTGGCCAAAACTAGTCGGCGAAATGGGCACAATTAGCTTTTCTGAAATTGCCCACAATTTAAACACACACAAAAAAAATTAATATTTTGAGCCTTTTGGCCACACTGTCCAACTAGCCACTGCCATTATTTTAAACAATCCAATTGTAGGTATTGATTGTTCCTGACAATTAAGGCACGCTTCATCTTTTTCTCCAAGCTCGGACCAACACGCAGTCAGCAGTATGGGCCTATAATAGTCCTGCCGTGAACTGTACATCATAACTCTTGGACAGAACAGAGACGACGTGATTGAAGAGCTTGGCCCTGGTGTCAGCTTATTTTTGTCATTGATCCAACTGTATTGCCCTCCGGTGTAATGCCGTGTTATGGTCACTTTACGTGCTCAGGCTAAATATTTGAACGTCCCAGAACCGGAGGCTGAAAAGAGAAGGAAAAAAAAAAACAACCATGAGCTACGTTACACAGCACTGTCAACGTGTGAAACACCTGATATGCTAGACCGAGTTAAAGTTAGTGCAATTATTAAGGACGTTCATGAAGGTTACACATTTGCAAACTCGTTTTCCTCAATTTGACTATTTTGGACATAAAACATTCTGGTTGCCAACTCTCGATACGCATATATAAGGCATTTTGCCAGCCAAGCCTTGAAGCCTAAAGGCATGGTTATTTCTCTAAAACACGTGGAATAGCATAATATATGAGATAAGATAAGATAAGACCACTTTCCTACCCTTTGAGAGAAATTTTAGAGCACATACATGGTACACATATATAACGCATAAACAATACATAAACATAACTCAATAACATGAAGTAACATGGCATGGAACCTTTGCAAAATATGGCACACGCATCCTTCTAGCTATAATGTTTCATTGAGGCGAATTGCGGTGGGCAAAAAAGATCGTCTATTATTATCTTCCTCTGATATTGTATTGATTCTGTGCAGGGCTGGTGTAATACGTTTGGATGTTATACGTCACTTATTAAACCGAGCGCCACGCGAGGGCACTTCTGGCAGGAGGGATTAATCAGTTCACCAGGAACAAAGGGCAATAATGTATCTCTTTCATCAACCCCAAAGCGGTGCACCGAGAGCTTCGTTAAGGTCTATTGTTTGTCTAGCTTGCATGAGAAATTGCTACATTCTCCACTTAAAAGCTAATCATGGCTGAAAGTCGCAAGTTCAGTTTTTACTGCTTCCCATCCACTTTCTCAATAAATCATCTCACGAGCTTATTGCTGTGTGATAACTGGCTCACGGAAGTCATTTATCTTTCTGTGCTGCTGTATAACAATAAGCATGCAGTTTTATCTGGCTTTATGCGAAAACCTCAAAACAAGAATAGAATTTCACAATTTCTTCACTGTTCCTCAAACTGTAGTAACTCAACAACTCAAAAATTCGATTTTGTTCAACTGCATATGAATGATCTTGGTTCTAGACTCAAAAGTCACACTAAGGCAACTTTGAAATCCAAGTGGAAACAAAGTCACTCCAGCCATGTAACACATGATGCGGTACACTTGCTCAGCAGAAAGGAGCAAACTGTAATCTTTACTTTAGGCTAAGAACTGGACATAACAGACTCCGGCAGCCTCTTTACAAAAAATTCAGAGTTGGAGAAATTGAGACATGCCCATGTGGAAATTCCCCCGAGAATGCAGAACATGTCCTCCAACAATGCCCCCTGTACAGACAACAGAGGAAAGACAGCTGGCCCCGAGGTGTGGCACTACACACTAAGCTATATTGCACAGCGGAGGAACTCGGGGGCACAGCGTCCTTCATGAAGGCTTCCGGCCTCCTGATATAAACAGTCTGACACGAAGGACGCAGAAGAAGAAGAAGAAGAAGGTTCTAGATTCCTAAGCGGAAAATAATCGAATAGCAAACTTTCAAAAAGTCATCGTCACCAGACCAGTTGTGCTGAATTAAAACAGTTTTTATTCTTTCCTTCTCCTGAAAAGTAGACAAAACCAGTTACTTTAGTATTAGGAAATGTTGACGATTTAAGGACTTCGTGGGATACTGTATTCCATTTGTTGCCGTCTTAATCCTGACTTTAGAGGTCTGAGAAGGGAAATTTATTAAATCTATGTTTTATCGCTATCAGCTGAGCGGTGCAGTTTTCCATGTTTGCGTATATTCCACAAAACAGAGGCGAAGAAACATTGTCAGACTCTCAGCATAAAAGCAAAAGGTTGCATGATCGATCACATCATTGTCTTACTGATCTCAAAGCAGTTTGCTAAGTATGTCTAGCAGTTTGAAAATAAGACATAACACTGAAATTGTAGTAAACATTAATTTAAAACATTTGCAAAATTCATCTGTTTTGTTTTTTTAAACCCATGTGTGGCTCTAAGGGAGGTATCATACTAAGCCCGGAACGGCACAGTCAGCTGCTGGCAGACATGAACTGCACACCATAATTTCCTATATTTTCTTAGTAAATTCGGGAAGCTCCTATCATACTAAGCCCGGCCGGACACAGTCAGCTTCTGCCATTATTTCTTGGGTGTACCTTTTGCTGGCAGCAACCGGCGGTGATGTTCCGGGCCTAGTATGATTCCCCTTCCCCCCTCTCCCCTCTCTCCCTTACTCGGTTAAGTGACACTTTTCCTGGGCAGATATCCAATCTAATTCCAAAAGGCTCTTCTGAACGGGCACACGATTTGGAGTCTGTCAGCAAGCGTGACATTGAAACTGGTCAGCAATTGGAAAGTGCTCGACTGTTTCAAAAAAACTAACCAAAAAAATAAAATGTAACCCTCATGTTAACCCTAACTCTAACTCAGATCCTAAAAAAAAAACATTCGAAACACAGGCCATTCATGTTTTTAACCATTTTGATAAAGAAAAGTGATCATGATAATTACATTTTGAAGTTTGTTGGGCGATTGATAAAAGAAAGCCAAACCTCAGGTAGACATCCCTTCGTCATTTCATGTAGGCCTGTTATTGTGTATACTGAGCTATGATATGTTTATGTAATAATGCGTAAGACGTGTGTACCATGCCTGTCCTCTTAAATTCACTGTGAAAGAGAATTTCCCTCATTTGATAACAACGTGATTCTTATCCCATTTTATCTTAAAAGTATGGTAGTAAGTGCTGTTCCTGTTCCTGTTGCTGTTCTCGTTATTGGGGACAAGGTGGTCTAGAGGCAAGGTGCTCGCCTCTCATGCCAAGGGTCCCGGGTTCAAAACCCGGGCTGTGCAGGCATGTTGGAAATTGGCATTTTTCTCATATTTTAAATTGTAAAGAGCAGGCCGAACAGGCCGCTGCCCGGGCAAAATTGAAATTAAAATTAATAGATTAAAATTTATCCCCCCCCCCCCCCCCCCATTCACCAACGAAAATTTATAATTCATAATTAAATAAATATTACTATTATATTCAAATATTATTATAATACTTTAGAATGTAAATTGTGAGTTGTGAACTGTTGTGAGTTGTGAAATGCGCCTAACAGATAGAAAGAGGTAGAGATAGAAAGAGAGAGAGAGGGAGGGTGAGAGAAAGAATGAGAGAGTGAGAGAGATGCAAATCGAGAGAAAACAAGACTTTCTGTAAAACGCCTACGGCGAACTCGTTTGGATTAGGCGCTATATAAATAATCTTCATTATTATTATTATTATTATTATTATTATATTATTTGTTGCTGTTGTTGTTGTCGATATTGTTGTTGTTGTTGTTGTTGGCGATGGAGGGGACAAGAAACCCTTGAAATAGTCAGCCTAATATGAGAGCAGTAAATAAATTTAGTCGTATTTCTTAACAAGATTTGTTATATCCAGTCAGCATGGACTCTCTTACTAAAAATCAAATTTACAGAGCCATGTCCATCGAAATTGCTTGATTAAATTCCACTGGGCAATTTCTGTTATGGATCGAGTTCTTTGCTGATTGGCTAGCTCATTACCTGATTGAATGAATTAATCTCTGGGACTAAAAGTATCAATGTAATTGGGAGATTTATTGCAGTGTACACCCAGGTATCCGGCTGTACTTTTGTAGTGCTAGTGATATTTTAAGCACTGTTGATATTACAGTAATGTGGGGATTTAGTGACTGATGTCTTGGGCACTGTTGGTATTACACTAATAATGGGGATTTACTGGCTCGTGTTTTAAGCATTGTTGGTATTAGGGGATTTACTGGCATTTGCTACCAACTGTGCGAATGTACTTTTCTGGTACTAGAGCAAAAATGTGGGTGTTGTGACACAGCTGGGTCTACAATAGTTTGGAGATTCACTGACATTTACAATCAGGAATGCGGTTGTACTTTTCTTGTGCTTGTGAAAAAATATTGGTGGATGAACACTTTTGGAACATTTCATTTGGAAATAAACAAAAAGGCCAAAGAATGCCAGGGGTTGTTGTTGTTTTTTTTTCATAATTACTAACATTGTTGTTCCAGCACATTAAACGTCCACATTGTAGGTTATGAAAGGAAGACGAAGCCTTGGTCAGCTCAATTGTGATTTTTGTAAGAGAGTGCTAAAACTCAAGCTTCTGAAGCAGTGAAGCGAGAAACAAATCGTAGAGTATGTGGGCATGTGCAAAGTGAGATATCAGCGATTTGAAGACGTGGACGCGAGCACAGTGACCCAGCATGGATAGAACACTTATTATGACTCAGGTTTGAGAACTTGCAAGTTCGAATCTTGGGTGAGGTTCAAATAAGAAATATACATGTATCTCGCGATTTTAGTTTTAGTTCTTGCTTATTCAATCTCCATTTTCTTCTACTATGTAGAAGAGGTATAACAAAGCACATTTTGACACTTGTTTAAACTGCGTCTTGACACTTACCAAGCTGTTTCACAGTTCCTATTCATTCTGGCTCCTTATCACAATGCTAAAGTCGCAAACGTCTAACGTCGAATTTCTCAGCGGTGCAAGAATTGGAGTTGGAACAGACAAGAACTAAGGTCGCGATATATAAGTATTTTTCAGGCAGTCGTTCGTGGCCAGCCTGGCAGGGTCTGAGCCACCCCCATGATGAAGTTACGCCGTGTTGAAAAGACATAATTATTATTATGTAAAGCCCCAACTTAAGGAAACAAAATGTCTATTTCTGTCTTTAAACGACGTATCCACTTAGTTACCGAATCTGAGACACTGATTAAAGCTTAGATGATGAGACAAAACAAACAAAAAAAACAAAACAAAAAAAAGTGGAAATGAAAAAAAGAAATAGTCTAGACAAGAATCAAAGAAAGGGATGCCGCAAACCCAGGCAAAGGAAGGAAAGAGGCGTAAATGAAAGAGTGATAGGCGATAAAAAGGGAGATCAACGTTGTGATGGGAGAGTGGAAAGAGCGTAAGTCATTCCTAGGAAAGCCAAGGCAGGGGAGATGAATCGGAGCTAAATGGCGAGGAGAAATGAGGCGTGCGAGCACCGAAGAATCCGGAAGCGACGCCATTATTCTATTTTGCGCCTGACAACATCGACGCATGTCCCACGTGCCTTATCCCTCTTTCATTTCCACACGAATTCAAGCTTGTTAGAGAAGATGAAGAACAACGTAAGGTCTTTTGTAGTCATTATTTGTTGTTGTTCTTGTTATCTTTCCTCTGATTTCCTCTTTTTGTATCTCAGGAGAGCCGGTGAGGATAACTGAGGAATAGAGAAAGATACATGGATTTGAAACAATGAGAAGACCTAGCCAGCTACCTTAGGTCATTAGTATTGGTAGGGTATTACGATAGGGGCGGGTTCGCTGCATCAAACAGATGTCTGAACGATGTTGTGACCAGGTCATCTACGTAGGAACGATGTCATTCCTATGTGCTAAACTGGACCTGAATCGTACACGATATATTTTCGTAACGCTGTTGGCTGGGGAGTACCGAAAAGACCATGGGTTATCAGTGAACGTCTATGTAATGAGCGGGGAGAGACAGACAGACAGACAGCAGACAGAGAGAGAGAGAGAGAGAGGGACTGAGAGAAAGAGAGAGACAGACACACAAAGTGAAAGACAGAGAGAGACAGACAGAGACAGGCAGACACACAGAGAGAGACAGACAGAGAGAGTGAGAGAGAGAGAGAGAGACAGACACACAAAGAGAAAGGGTAGGAGACAGACACACAGAGAGTGAGAGAGAGAGAGGGAGACAGACACAGAAAGAGAGAGAGGGAGCGAGCGAGAGAGAGAGAGAGAGAGAGAGAGAGTCGGGTTCTGGCTGGGAATATTTGGAATGGAAATAAAGTAAGTGGGGGTTTTTTGTTGTTTTTTTTAAGTCGTGGAGAAAAGCACTTAATGACTAAAATAAGATAATACATAATGATAAGCTCGTCCTGATCCAGCTGCATGAAAAAAGTTATTCCGCATGGCCATTCTAATAGCAATAGGTTATCCTGGCCGGTACACGAATCGGAGATTAGTCTGAGTTTGAGTTGGAGTTGGAGTTTGAAGAAAATCACGTCGATACCATATCGGTCACATTGTGCTAGGAAACAGCAAGACGATGGACAGAATATCGGAGACTAGTACCATAGTAGTTATTGAAATTACTCGGCATTGTACAGAGATGTTGTATTTCCTCCCCCTGGCTCTATCCTCATAGATATCAGAAAACAAGAGCTAAGACGATATAGCCACGAATTTGGCCTAACCTAGAAATGATGACAGGCGTACTGACGGCAAGAAATTCGATTGGTCAAAATTTCCCCTCCCCTGTCTTAACCACTTTGAAATTCTACATCCGTGCATAGTACCAGCCCCGTCTTGTAAATCTTATCGCTCGAATGATTCTACAGACACCTAAATTATTCCTTATTACATTATCTTACACTGAACGCCAGGAGAGAAGCAACAGGGGAAACGACTCCAAAAGAAAACGAAGTAAGTTTATGGTCAAGCTTTGAATGGTCTTAATCTTCATCAGAATTGGACGGTTATTTTCATGGTCAGTATTTCAAAGGCTTCTTTATATTTACTAGGATTCACCTCATTAGCTTAATGGTCAGTGTATCAAAACAGTTCTTCATCTTCATCAGAATTCACATCTATATCCTTATGGTCAATGTTTGGAGGTCTTTCGTCTTCACCAGAGTTTACATGTTTACTTTGGGGATTTGCATTTCAAAGTTTCTTTATGCTCGTCAGAATTCACTTTTTTTTCCCCTTCATTTCCATGGTCCTCATTCCAGAGGCCTTTATCTTATCTTGGTCAGTGATTGAAATGTCTTTATCTTCGCCAGAATTCACATCCTTATCTTCATTGCCAATGTTCGAACTGTCTTTGTCTTCGCCAGAATTCACATCCTTATCTTCATTGCCAATGTTCGACATGTCTTTATCTTCGCCAGAATTCACATCTTTATCTTCATTGCTAAAGTTCGAATTGTCTTCATCTTCACCAGAATGCATATCCTTGTCTTCATTGATAATGTTCGAAATGTCTTTATCTTCACTAGAATTCACTTTTTTTTTTTTTTCTGTACTATCTTCATGGCCAACATTGCAATGACCGTATACTTTTCTAGAAACAAATGAAAAGTGACGTATTATCGGAATAGTATTTTGCCGTAAAATATTAAGATTGATTGATTGATTGATTGACTGATTGACCCAAGGCTGGGTCGATGTATGTATGGATGGATGGCTGAACGATGGGTGGGTAGACGAACGGATGGATGGATGGATAGATTCATTCTTTCATTCAATTCAGTTCAGTTGGTTGACACATCAAGCAGCAGCGATCACAGCACTACATCCAGCGACTCCCAGTCTCCAGCGCGTTCAATGCTGCACGTGTGGCACCTCTGCATGGCCCGGCATGTCTAACCTCGCGCGCTAAATTGTCACGCGCTGCCGCGTTGCGTAATGAGAGAACACGTCTTTCACGTTAACACCTGCTGCTAAGAATAGAAACTGACGTCTGCAGAAGACAGGATCTGTATAATAATACTGTCATTCGTATCCTTAATATAAAACCACGTCTATTACTCTCATATTTTATAAGCAATGGAAAGATTAATCATTCTGGGCATGTGATCATATTGCAATATCTAAAAATAATGTATGGGTCTAGAAAATACGGTTTCTAATTATGTCCAGAAATCAGAATATCTTCCTGCTGCAACATGGAATGAGGTAGTCCCTTTTTTTATTTATTTATTTTTTTGGTCTTTGTAATTTCCTACACGTGTCTATGCTCTGAATTAAAAGGTGACAATAATTAACAAAAGAAGAAAGAAAACAGAGAAAAGCTCGTATTGATTTTCTGGAGCCTCGAGTATCATGTAGGACATTGTACTCAAGCATAGAATAAATTATGTGTGACATTCACTATGGTGCACCAACATTTAGGGCCACCTAATTATTTCACTTAGTATTTTTCTCGACGTAATTTTCTATGTGCGTAAAATCAGTCATCATGTTATAAAGGAAGTAAGCCCCCCCCCCCCCCCCCCCCGTAATCATGAAAGGCATTTTAACGGCTGAGCCTTATATTCTACGAAAATGTCATATTACGCATAGACAGACGTATAGGTGTGCGTGTGCAAATTCTGAAATGTCTTGAAGTTCGCTACATTTTTAATACTTTCCTTGATCTTGAGCCACAACTGAGTTGAGCAGAAGAAATTGTTCCGAAATGTTGTGGTGAAAGAAGAGAATATTTTTATTCGAAGTCGAATTAAAAAGTATGATAGAAATGTTCGTGCTTCACCTCAATTTACACATTTTTAGTGATTGAAATTGAACTTTAAAAATCACATCTGTGTATTCCCAGAGCCAACGAGCCAACTAGCTGTGTAAAAGAACGATTTCGTACTGAAATTATAGTTAAAATGACGCGTGGGCATTATACTGAAATAATATCTTGTCACCAGGAATAGACACACCATGCATGCTTTTTTTTTTATTGTCTGCATTAAAGTCCCCAGTACCGTTAATAATGTCCTGACCTTTCTACCGTGTCATGTGACAAAATAATGCATACTGGGGTGTTCTCATAACGATTAACCTCTTTCCAGTTTTCATTACTCACTTATCGGCGTGCCTGTTGTTTTCTGCTCCTGGTGACTTGAAATGATCGATCAGTCTTCTGTGGAAAGCACGTCATTTCCATTTACTCGATACGCCCATTCTTCCCTATTGCCACTTGGCTGAATTCTTGAAATGCAATGAAATGATACGGGAATCACAGGCCCTGTTGTTGAACTCATTAACCTAATGTTGTGGCGTGTCTCCTCACCAGAGCTCACTGCGGTTGGCCGCAGGAACATGGTCCGCTGTCAGGCATGAAGCATCTCCGGCACTGTTAATAAAAAGCCGTGTTTTCATGTATACGGACACGGAAACGGGAACGTCAAAAATCCATTCAGTGGTAAAATGAAAGAGTGTTTCCATGTGTACACAGACGGCATTTCCGCACACATGAAAATTCTCTCTATTTCGCTACTTGGAGCGTTTCTGACGTTCCGTACACATGAAAACACAGCTTAAGTTGAACTTAAATGAAAATAATGTGTTTTAGGTTTTGATTATAGGATCCCTGGGAGGTTCGTTGCTCTTGGCATTCACATCTCACTTTTCTTCTTTTATTTTTCTTGTTAAGGTTTTTGTGTGTGTCTGTGGTAGGGACTTTTTTGTGTTGTTGGTTTTTTTTTAATTTTGTTCGGGCAGCGGCCTTGTTAGGCCTGCTCTTTACGATTTCCAACAGCCATGGTATCTTAACGTGCACACGGGCCAGCCTAATTTTTCGTCCTTTTCGGGGAAGACTAGGTCCTCGATCCTACCTACCGTAGGACCAGGGACAGGAATTTCCTCCCCAAACTTCAACATGCCTGCACCGACCAGGAATCGAACCCGGTATCCTCGGCATGAGAGGCGAGCACCTTGCCTTTAGACCAGGGGTCACCAAACTACGGCGATCCGGCCCGCGTCGTCAGTTCATCCGGCCCGCCATGGTACTCGATTTTGTTTGATAAAACCAGGGATATCTAGAGCTCTAGAGTTTTTCTTCTGGCTTACAAAGTATTGAACAGATTGCTTATGCGGCCCGCGCTTGTAAGTATGTCAGTTACCCGGCCCTCAGTGAAAAAGGTTTGGTGACCCCTGCTCTAGACCAACATGCCCCCCCTAAATTAAATGAAATAACATCGCCATTCGTATTCATACTGCTTTAATACAGGCACTGATGGACAGCGCATGCCAGCGAGCAGTTATTATGTTGTTTTGGCTGCTCTGGGGTTATTTTAAACATCGGAATGACGCGGGATCGAACTGGAGAGAAAATATTAGTTTGGCTGTGAAACCTAAACCTCCATTGTTTGCGCTTTCTGTAAGTATGTTTAAAGACTCCAGAGTTTGCTTATTTTAGCTTCTTCTTTTGTTATCCATTGGGCCTTCATTTTTTTTCTGTTGTCCTTGTAATCAAGATATTTTACGTAAACTGCACCATTATGTTACTGCTGAATTTAAATGACACAAAAATGCCACCTGCAACATGATATTTTCTATAGGAGAAAATGTAAACACCTCGTCCTCACGACAGGCTGCGCTGTTCAAATAATAGATGTCAAGCTGTTTTTTTTATGGGCTTCCTGGTCCAAGCACTATTGTGTCGTGTTTACGAAAAAAGACAGTATAGTCCAAAAAACACAATTTTGCTGGAGACGGTAAATCCATTCATTTTCGTTGCGCCATGCTTTGTTCATTTTTTGATTCCCATTCCGTGATGGCTGAAAGAAACTATTAGTCGCACAAAATTATAACCCAGCTAGAAAGGTAGAACACTTTTCTTCCTAGGAAAGGCTGCTAAAAAGTGAATTTGGCACAATGTTTGGCTTTGTCCGTAACAAGGCAGCATTGTGTCGCCGCAGACAAGGTCTTCTGGCTGAATTCCCTATTTTATCATTAAACCTATTGTTTCGTTCAAATAATGGGTAATTCTATCCGTTTTGACTCTGCATGCAAACTGCAAAACAACGGGTAATACCCGGCGTGAGATTACCCTAAAATCGGATTTTGAACCAAGTTGCTGAATGTTGGGTGAATTTGTCGATGGGGGACAGGACAGGACGTGACCGAATTCTTCGACTTAAATTATCATCCAAGTCGAGGCGCTAGGGTTGTTAGGGTATGGGTTTGGGTTAGATTGACGTAACTGGCCAGAACAACCTCATTGACGACTTCGCCACAGTAACAATTTTGGAAACTGGCCATAGAAATGGTAACAGAAACCCTTTCGCCACATGGCCTGAATTTGCCTGTATCTTGAATTTACCAATGCCATACTCAGTAGCCACCTTTCTTTTCTTTTGAAGGTGGAAAGGGCGGGGGGGGGGGGGGAGGGGGGGATAGTCACACTTAAATGTCACCTTTATGGAGGGAGGAGGGGGATAGAAGGCCATCCATCCACTATGTTGTTGGCCCATTTGTGTTAAATGTCGTATGTATAAAAAAATATTAATGGATGCATCTCCAGATGATATCTTTATACAAGATTAAAAGTATGATTATACCCCACATCTTTGTATCAGACACTTTAAAAAATTGCAATGATCTATCAACGGAATAAACTAGCAAGCTTTATGTTACGGGGGGGGGGGGGGTGTAGAAGAGAGAGACAGAGGAGAGCGGTTTTTGTTGTTGTTTTTTTTTATTTGGTTACAGGATAGAAAAGAAGATAACAGCCTGAAGTAACTCCATCTAATATCACAGAAAACAGGAAAGTAATGCTTAAATATTCACAGATAAAAATAATACAAGCACTGTCTTCATAGAGCTGTATTTCGAGTAGTTTAGAATTAAGTTTGCCAGAGAGTATAGTTCAGCTCTGGTCCAGTTGTCATCTTAGAGTTGCCCCCATGAGACTTCAGACCCAAAATACTGGACGCCATTTGTTTACCATTACTATATCTGCTAAAATCACGACCTTGGTTCTTGTTTGTTGCAGCTCTCTTTTTGCACAAACTGAGAAATCCGACGTTAAACGTTTGCGGCTTTAGTATTATGATAAGGATTTAGAATGAATCGGAACTATGAAACGGGATAAGTGCCACAACGCATTATAGACAAGTGTCCAAGTGTGCATTTGTTATACCTCTTCTACATACTAAAAGATCTTCGTTTTGGTTTGTTCTTGTGCAGAAAATGGAGAATGAACAAATAAGAATTATGGTGGCGGAATGCGAAAAGTACTTTCAGTTTAAATCCCCGTGTATGATTAATGAATTATGTGAGATTTCATTTCTGGCGGCTAGGGGATTATAATAATTACCTACGAGATATATAATTACAGCGGGGTGGCGACATGTGTTTCGGGGTGGATGAAAAGCACAAGGCAACCCACCCAAAATGCCAAATCCAATTATTATTTTTTTTAATGAAATTTTCGTTCTTCGAAACTTGGTTTCCATCGTCATTTTTCTATGCGCCGTCAGTCTGTTTTGTTTTTTTTTGCTCAGAAACCATAAATAAAGGCATGATAAAAACATTTTTAAAAATTGTGTGTGCTTCTGGTCCGGTCTCCAGCAATTTTTTTGGGGCGTTTTCTCATCTTTAGCACATAAAAGCGAATAACGGTGTTTTTTTTTTTTCAATTTATTTTTTAACCCGTGTGCGCCATATTTACAGAGAATGGTCGATAATAACATTGCTACAAACTCATAGCGCTATCTTTTGAATTTTTGTTTTTTTTTTCTTTTCTGAGCTCATAAACTTGAAACTCAGGGTGTTTCTTTGTGTAATTTTCCTTTCACTACTGTTTATGGCCTCTTCTCTAGTCCCCTTTATCCAATTTACTAATGTTTTCGATTGTATTGCCAAGAACGCAAAAGTGCTCGAAGTCTCTGCAGAAATCAATATCAAACCATTTTACAGCATTTTTATCAAGAGTCTTGAAAGAGAATTTCAAAAATGAATCTCGGGTTCTTTTGTCAGTGGGTTATAATAGTTTGGAGTGCCATCACCGATGTCCTGTTTTTTACCAGGACGGTCAAAATGTTGCTGTGTGTGAACATCCGGTGAAAATGGGATTGTTCCAATACTTCGCATCGTGACTCGAGAGTAACACATTTCTGTTTGCCATTTGCGTGCGGTTGGTGGGCGCATCTTGTAGGATTCCCTTCTGTCCTGTGTTTAAGGTCTTTATTTCAGGGGGTTCGCTGCCCTTGGTATTTACACCTCACTTTTCTTGCTTTTATTTTAGAATTTTGCCCGGGCAGCGGCCTTGTGCGGCCTGCTCTTCCCGATTTCCAACTGCCAACGTATCTTTAACGTGCACAACGTGCACACTGGCCCTCCGAATTTTTCTTCCTTTTTCCGAGAAGACTAGGTGCTCGGCCCTACCTATAATAGGATCAGGGACAGGAAAATGTGAGAAAAAAATCCCAATAATTCCAACATGCCTGCACCGACCGGGATTTGAACCCGGTACGTTCGGCATGAGAGGCGAGTACCTTGCCTCTTGACCACTGTCTCCCCCTTCTGTCCGGTCATTCTGCTATATTATCTCTGTTGTCTTTCTTCTTCCTGGCATGATATGGACGTTACCGTGTCGGCGCCCTTTCTCCAAACTCAAACGGGTGGTCGTTGGGCGCCTCTGGTACTATATGTACTACATGACTGTGTCTCCCTTTGTCCTGTCCTTTTGCTATTATTCTGTCTAGTGTCTTGCTTTTTCCTAGAACGGCCTGGCCGTTACTGTGTCGACATGCTGTCTTCACACTCAAATACAAACTATCTGCCAATTGAAAGACAATGATATATTTTGTTGCATAGAAACTCGTTTTTTCACGGGCCACTGTGTGTTTTAGCTTCATATTATTTTAAAACAGAATGCCGTGAGTGCTCAGCACATCGTTCTCCTTCTCAGAGCTGGATTTGTTGCAAACATGGTTTCTGACATCTGTCTCAAATATCAACGCATTATTATGGTAAATTCCTTCAACAACAAAAAAAAATGCCTTTTTCCTAATAGTTGACAGATTCACGCTTACACTCATACATTATTATGGTGAATAATTCCTTCAACAAACTGCCTTTTTCTTCATAGTTCACAGACTCTAACTCAATCAATAAAACCTCACAGTATATTAAAAACATATTCCCTTTAATTGCTGCTAGCTAAAAAAAAAAAAAAAAAAGTATTATACGTTCAATAGCTTTTTTTCGTAATTGTTCGCAAAACGGAATCGTGATTTTCTCGGAAATGTGTTTTCCAGATAAGGCGCTTTATTAGAGTACATTAGTATGGACGTTCACCATTCTAACTGTCATGCTCTCATACGAGGGAGGAGGAGGAGAGGGGGGGGGTAGGCCAAGGGTATGAAAGGGATACATGGGCGTTGCCGGTGTGGGGGGGGGGGGTATGAATCGACAAACTCTGGCATACTCAACATTTGGGGTGGCCATATTGCTGGTATTCATTCACTTTCGTGATGCTCTTTATTATTACTCTGGTTTGTCTTCTTGGTTGTTGTTGTTGTTGTTTTTTTCCCTTGTTCTTTCCTTTTCTTCGCTAGCCTTCAAAGGGGCTGTTTGATGCCCTGAAACGGGCTGAGACATGAATGGCTGGATGGACACAGGTTCTCAAAGGTTTAGAACCGCTATCTTAGAAATTGACAAGTGGCAGAAAGAAGAGGTTTTAACACACCTGCATTCAGGATTCAGCTCAGCATTGTTTTGTATACACTCAGCATGGCTAAGGAAAGGTATACAGACTTCGCCAAACAGTGTAACTGTGCTGAGAGGGTGCTCTCTGTGGTAGACACGGGGCTGTTTCTTCCGGTCCTAAGTAGAAATGTAATCACAGATAAATTATTTAGATGAAGATAAGAATTGCGAGGAAGGTGCCCAATTATACACAGAATTTGGCCTGTGTGCAGGTTACGTCAACAAAGACACAGAATACATTCTAACAACCAGAAGATCGTAAATGTTTAGGCTTCTTTTTTAGGCAACCGTAAACATTGGCACGACTGAGCTTTCATACTTCTTGTACATTCTTTGCAAAACCCATAGCTCAAAATACACAAAATCCTTTTGGCCTCAGTAACTTGCACCTCGCCCTAATGCGACCCACCATTTACCTGTTTCCATCTATTTGTTGACAACACGAGGCTCTGTAAAATACAACTCTTC
>OZ007578.1:24945642-25070642 GCA_963931925.1 Onchidella celtica
ACTGCGTCAGGAGGAGGCCTTTAAGCCAATAAGGGAACACTTGAAACCCTTTGGGATCTGAAGCCCTACTAGAATGTCGGACCTTTACCGTAATGAGGGACAACGACTGGCAACCAACAGGGAAGAGGGCCTTTAAGCTGACTTGCTTCAGAAGGAGCTAATTATCTGTAGGACGACAGAAGTTAAAAGGCAAAAGGCGCTTTAGTGTATAAATATTTTGTAACCCTCTCACGTAATGACAAAACCCGTTCGAGGGCAGACAACACAAAACTGTGTGTTTGTGGTACATAAGTTTGAGAGTAGGAGAATGTGTTATGGGCCGATTGCTTTTTGTAGTCCATGTTTTCATGCATGTATGTGATATAGTATACTACCTAATGTTCATCTATACTATATAAATTTGTGGACTTGGGATATTTCGTTGCAAAAGGCTTCTGAACCACTCAACATTCAGACTTCAAATTTTATATGGTGCATCAGAATGGATGTAAGGGTGCCCAGTTTTTAATAGAAGTCTCAAATCTGTGTAGTTTTTCTTTACTGGAAATTTATTGTTTCTCCAATTTTCACTAGGCTCATTGACATGCTGTAGATTTTTATGACATCATCACTTCCTGAAAATGTTCGGTGCGCACCACTGCAAACTGTGTACTGTCCTATCGCTGAGTTTTGGGGATGACCCTACGCATCTCGGCTTTTGTTCTTATTCCTTTCGGTCTGAAGTGGTGTCCTTTGTTGCTGCATCTCTCTTATAAGCTATCTATGCAGCATTAATGCCTTTCTTAGTTCACAGGCGTCTTAAGTTTTACCCAAAAAAACCTACACAAACCTGTTCATCAAAGGGGTACTCAGCTAGTCTTAAATAGGATTGGTTGTCAAATCTGTTTTGCTTCGGTGTTGACTCAACTTGAACTTTCTGTGAATGAACTAGTGAGACAGACTAGTTTCAGTCTTAATCAGTAGTTCTCAAGGTGGGGTGAAGACCCCATCGCTGGGGCATGGCATTGTTTTGGCTGGGTGTGGGACTTTGGAAGACGGGTCGGGAATTTTCATAGAATATTTTCGTATAACTGTTGTTTGGTTTTGTCGTGTAGATGGTTTCTTTGTTAATCTCCGATTAATACAAGGAATTTAACGGATGTACGACTAAATATTTTTTTAGTCTTTTTTGTGTACTGTATACTAACTTTGTCCGATAGACGGAAAGACAGATTGGTAGATAGAAAGATAGATAGATAGATAGATAGATAGATAGATAGATAGATAGATAGATAGATAGATAGATAGATAGATAGATAGATAGATAGATAGATAGATAGATAGAGAGAGAGACAGATAGATAGATAGATAGATAGATAGATAGATAGATAGATAGATAGATAGATAGATGAATAGATAGATAGATAGATAGATAGATAGATAGATAGATAGATAGATAGATAGATAGATAGATAGATAGATAGATAGATAGATAGATAGATAGATAGATAGATAGTTAGATAGATAGACGGACGGACCGATAGATAGATAGATTGATAGATAGATAGATAGATAGATAGATAGATAGATAGATAGATAGATAGATAGATAGATAGATAGATAGATAGATAGATAGATAGAAAGAATGCTGCTAAATGTCTTTAAGTTCTAACAAAATGAAACAAAACAGCGAATGACTGAGTGAGAGAAAGAGAGAGAGAGAAGGAGAGAGAGGGGGGAGGGGGGGGGGATAAAAATCCATCATACACAACCAACTTCTTTTATGTCCAGATTTAGCAGCTCATGTCAGAAAACTTAAAACATGTCATGCATTAGAAATGGTCTATTATTTTTGCCTTACATCAACAAACTCCACAATAATTCTGGGAAATTGAGGTTAAAATGCTCGCATGTATGCTATACTGTGTAATACTCTTTTATTCTACGAACATGATGTTTAAATATTAATATAGTCATCCTTATCCAACGAATTACACAAGAGAGCGAGCTGTTTCATTACCAATAAGAAGACAGTTGTATCACTTGTGATCTGTGCACTCTTTTTGTAATAACGTAAAATAGTAATAAAATATAATTTGTTTTCCAGATTTAAGGATTTGGACACGTTTGGCGTCCATTTGATCCAAAAACTTTCTTTCTGGAAATCCCCATTTTCGCAGAAGACACGATTTTTTTATGTTTAACAATGATATTCGATCCTGGAGTTCACCAACCATGTCCGCTGTTCCTTGCATGTCTGTCTTATTCGATACCATTCGCCCATACGTTTTCATATCGCTCCTTCCCTCTTTTACAATATGTTCATGCAACTGCGATTCCTCTCAATCACTGTGTCTGTATCTATCTATCTATCTATCTATCTATCTATCTATCTATCTATCTATCTATCTATCTATCTATCTATCTATCTATCTATATCTATCTATCTATCTATCTATCTATCTATCTATCTATCTATCTATCTATCTATCTATCTATCTATCTATCTATCTATCTATTTATCTATCTATCTATCTCTCTATCTATCTATCTATCCATATCTCACTCTTTCTCTCTCTCTCTCTCTCTCCCTCTCTCTCTGTCTCTCTCTCTTTCTCTCTTTCTCTCTTTCTCTTCCTCCCTCATTTTCTAATGCAATTCTTTCCTTCTCTCGCCCTCTCTCTCCTTCGGTCTTTCTGTCTGCCTCTCTTTCTTTCTCTCTCGCTCTCTCTCTCTCTCTCTCTCTCTCTTTCGCTTTCTTTCGCTCTCTGTGATTTCTTCCTCTCATTCGCTTCACTCCAGCTCTGTCTCTCTCACACCTACATACTCACTATCTCTCTCAATCACTCACTCACTCAGTCACTCGCTCTTTTTTAATCACACATTTTCTATTTTTCGGCATTCATCGCCCTACCATCCCCCCCCCCATCCCTCCCCCATTCCCACACACACCCATACAAAGACCCGAGTACACAAACACCCTATCCTCTCCATGCCATGTCTGTTTATCTTCCCTCTCCTCTTTCCTCTACTCTTCAATGTGATCAAAGACCCGACTATTTCCATAGCGTCCTGTTACCTTCAATAAACAACAAGTGGGATTCCTAACTGGCAACTCTTGACCACCCCACATAATATATTATAAGCATTAACTCGCTGCTATTGTTGTGTCTACAAACAGCCAAGTCTCCTACTAATCAACTCAGAGTCCACTCATCCCACCACATGTACTCCAGCATTATTATCATATTTGCATAAATAAGTAAAATTGTCATCTTTGCACTATTGTCATTCACGGGGCAAAGTGCTTGCCTTTCATGCCGAAAGTAACGGGTTCGATCCCGGGTCGGTGCAGGCAAGTTGGATTTTTTTTTTGGGGGGGGGTGGGATTCCTGCCCCCGATCCTATGGTAGGTAGGATTGAGCGCATAGTCCTCTCGGATAAGGACTAAAAACTCGGAGGCCCCGTGTGCACATTGCGCACGTTAGAGATACCTTGGCAGTTGGAAGTCGAGAAGAGCATGCGGAACAAGGCCGCTGCCAGGGCAAAATTCTAAAAAAAAACTAATCCCTACCTCAAAAACACACACAGAAACAAGAAAAAGAAACATAACGTGAGGTGTAAATGCCAACAGCAGCGAACTTCCTAAAATAAAGGCCCTAAGCACACTGTTGCCATTCACCATGAATAGTAAAAAGAAAAAGTATGCCACAAGACAATGCAACAACAAAAGCAAGTATGTAGGAAATCAACAAAAGATGAAAACTACTGAATATTCCACAGTACAGTTCTGTTCTCTACTGCCCAATCTACGGGAACGCAATTGACCATCACAATGGTAGCTCTGAGATTGGGAGCGCGAATAGAATTAATGGCAGTGGTATGGGCGCGTTTTATGGTCTGTGAGGTTGTCGAAGGGTTGGCTGAACTGGGTTGACCGGTGCCAGAGGATGATTAAGAACTAATTTGTAATAGATTTTTCGTGGAGTACTCCGGACGTGCAATGGTTAATTAAGTTAGACACTCGTGTATATGAGCGGTAGGTGTGAGTGGACTGTGGAACTGAACGGACATTTTTGTACATTTAGAGTGCTCTTGATGTGACCCCTGACCTGTGGTGAGCCGAGGTAATTGAATGAATGTGGGTATAAGGGAAAGGAATAGGGAATTGGGGAGAGACAGACGAAGGAAATCAAAAGGAATGTAGGGGCAGTGGTAGAGAAATTAATGGCTTCAGAAGGATGAATAAAGAGCGATTTATTGAGTTTCAAATAAAGGGTGGTGTGGGAGTAGAGCAGTGGTTCTCATAGCGAGCGATATGGCCCCCGGAGGTGGGAGGCGATTTTGATTTCTAAGGGTCCGACAACGATTGGAGGAGAAGGGGGGGGGAGGAGGGGCGGCAGAAATAGAGGAATTTTGGCGGGCACCCTGTGGCACAACATCAGTGTTGACACCAGGAAACGTGAAGACATCGACACATTTAAAAACAAACTCAAAACTGAATTGTTTAGGACTGTTTCCATTGAAACTGAATGATGTTCCTTTTTGGGGGGCTCAGAGGTTGGAGAATGAGAGTAGATCAATTGTCTATTAATGTGTGTGAGTGGGAGTATGAGGAATTGGTCTTGTTAATCCTTCTTTAATTGTATTTCAGCTCCTTAGAGGACAGCATTTTTTTATTTATTTTTTTGATTTGAGTACTATACAAGTTAACTAATTACATTATGTATTACATTACATAATATCAGGGCATCCCAACCTTTCTTTGTTCCGTTTACCCCTGGCAATTTTCAAAAGTAAATTTGCCCCCAATTCTACCGTAATGAAGCAATTGACAAAGGGGACATTTCAAGACACTGTTTTTAACATTATTATTTCACAGTGTGGGGGCTTGTTTTCTGCGGTATGATGTTAAAGGGGTGAAGATGGTCTACAGGCAAAGTGCTCGCCACTCATGCCGAAGGCACCCAGGTTTGATCCCCGGTAGGTGCATGCATGTTGGAATTTTTTCCAGGGGGGAGGTGTTCCTGTCCCTGATGCTGTGGATACAAACATAGAGGCCACCGAATTCTGTCACCGAGCCACTAGGCGCTTTAGGTGAGAAGAATTGCACTATATAAACGGACCGAATCTAGGTGGGCTCTATGTGCAGTTGTTGAAATTATATACTGCAATTCTTCTCACCTAAAACGCCTAGCGGCTCGGTGACAGAATTCGGTGGCCTTTATGTTTGTACCCTATGGTAGGTAGAGTTGAGCATCTAGTCTTTGCGGATAAGGACGAAAAACTCGGAGGGCCCGTGTTGACGTTGTGCACGTTAAAGATACCTTGGCAGTTGGAAATCGAGAAGAGCAGACGATACAATGCTCCTGCCCGGGAAAAAAACAACAACGAAAACTGAGGTGTAAATGCCAGTGGCAACGAAGCCCCTAAAGCAAAGACCTAAACACTCTTCGGTATGCATTCGTGAGCCAATAAGAGTGGGTGTGTATCTTTCTGTGTGATCGTGTGTGCTCGTGAAGGGATAAAAATGGGTGTGTGGGTGTCATTCTGCATCGTTGCATGTATCATTATGTGAGGGAACATGCGTGGGTATGTTATGCTGTTTGGTTGTGAGTGTTTGTGAAGGGAGATTACGTGTGTGAGTGCAATGTGTGTGTGTGTGCGTCTTTTTGTAAAAATGGGTGTGGTCATTGTGCCCGGGGAAGGGCGTATTTGATCAAAGAGGATTTTACAAGATTATGTGAAATACTAGAGAAAACGTGGCTTTGTAGGATGAAGAGACGTGTGAAAAAGAATGAATGGATTAAGAGATGAGATGAAAGAGGAAGAGTTTCTATTTGTCAGCTGGCTACCCAAGAAAAGGTCATGGGTGTAGTTCGTTAATGACGTCCGCGATGGTGAAAAATGAACAAGCGGCCTTAATGGGTTGGTCTCCGGGCAATCTTGAGATGTCCTAAAGCTAAAAATGGTCGAAACGGGATGGGTTCCGCGCATCCTTACCAGATTTTAGAATCCCCCCCCGCCCCCCCCCCCGCCGCCCCCTCCTTCCCCCCCCCCCGCCGCCCCCTCCTCCCCCCCCCCCTTCCACAAGCCACCTTACATATTTTTTTTTCTCTAGGAAAGGCAAGCAGTCGTACGGTGTCATTAATAGTTGAACCTTCTGTATATTATTAGGAGCGTTCCCAAGAATCGGCCAGTGACATTACGAAATGTCAGTTCAAGGCCAGATTTCCACGATTGTTAATCAATTTATAATTTGTAAATCCCCCTTCCCCTCCCTTTTTTTGTGTCATCATTTGTCTGTTGTTGTTTACTCCTCCTCCTCCCCACCCCCCCCCCCACAAAACACACTCGGCCGGACGCCTCCCACCCTCAATGTAAAATCAACCGAAGCGGAGAAGAAAAAATTCAGGATTTTAGTGTATTTGCCGAATTCATTGAATTTTATAACCGAATGTTTTATTCTCCTCTCATCGGATTTTCATAATGTCTTGGATTTGTGCGTGAAAGCTCTGAAAAAAAAAAAATGGCTGTTAAACCAACAAAAATATGTTTTTAATTTTTTTTTCCCCTTTTTTTTTTGTTTACCTTTCTCGAATATTCATTTTTTTTTACTTTTCCCGAAAAAGGTCCACGATGACCGATAGCTCTTCTTCCTCATTTCTTTCGTCTTCAATTCTTTTATCATTCTTTGTGGGCTTCCTTTGTTTTATTTCTGAAAAACTTGTTCCTGTTTTTTTCTTGGCCACATCGCGACTCTAGTTCTTACTTGCGCTATCTCCATTTTCTGAAAAACTGGAGATCTTTTAGTATGTAGAAGAGGTAGAGTAAACGCACACTTTGACACTTGTTTAAAAATGCGTTGTGGGAACTTACCAAGCTGTTTCACAGTTCCGATTCATTCTAACTCTTTATCATAATACTAAACCCACGAACGTTTAATATCAAATTTCTCAGTTGTGCAAAAAGCGGTGTTGGAACAAACAAGGACAAAGGTTGCAGTGTACTCCTGTCCCAGCTCTGCTGCAACCCCACAGGTTTCCTGTCCTTTTTTTAAAGATATTTTTTGTCAGTTGCTAAACCCAACTGATTTCTCTTCATTGCTAATTAATGCTGTCACGGAACCGTGGAAATATATATGATTGCCATCATAGCTGGATGGCGACATAACAAGGGAAAGGAAGTGAAAGAATTGACCGAATGTCTCCCATGTGCGTGAACACACGTGTTATTGTTTACTTGGTTTTTGCTCGCCGCCGATTGGTTCGCGACGCCTGAAGTGCTCACGGTGCAATTCAGCTAACGAATCAAAGTCAATGCTACCATCGCCATGGTGAGACGTCGGTCCCGAGAACTAAAATGGCCGTTATCCGCAATGGGCCTATAGGTGGGGCGTACTCCCCACCTTGAGAAACACTGGTCTAGAGTACGAGTGGGGTATATCATTTAGGAAGAACATTCTTCTTTGTTCTTTTGGAAGGAAGAAACATTGTTTTTCGAGTTTTCAGTTTAGCTTTCAGTGAAAGAAGTAAAACAGTCAATTTTTTTTTTTTTTAGTATACTACTTTAATCCTATTTGGGAAATTTGCCTTTGTGCCACTGCAGCCCAGTTACAGCTGGAGCAGACACGTCGTCGCCACAGTGCAGCGCCGGTCGGGGGGGGGGTTGTTTTTCTTGGGGGGGGGGCAGCGGGAAAGATGAGGGGGGCGGGGAGGGAGTGGTAAGGATGAATTTTATTCAATTTTGCCCGGACAGCAGCCTGTTCGGTCTGCTCTTTTCGATTTCCAATTTGCCAAGGTATTTTTAACGTGCATACGGGCCCTCCGAGATTTTCGTCCTTATCCGAGAAGACTAGATGCTCGATCCTACCTCCCATAGGATCAGGGACAGGAAAATATGAGAAAAATCCCAAAATTCCAACATGCCTGCACCGACCAGGATTTGAACCTGGTACCATCGGCATGAGAGGCGAGCACCTTGCGTTGTGGGAACTTGGGTTTCCCCGTAATGTAATCAATACATCGGTCACTAACGCGCTACGGTATCTTTGCAACCAATGGGTTGACACTGCCACTGCCATTTGTCTATATATGTTAGATGAATTTTCAACACTTTTGTGCCATAACCAGACAAATATTGTTTTTGAAAAAGAAAGAAAAGCTGTCAGGCCCCAACAAGGCTTGAAGCAAACTCAAAATATGTGAGTGTGCATGAGAAAACCCACAATAAGTCGGCAACATGACATTTTGAGTTCTGTACATATAATAAAAGATAAGACATTTCTGATAAATTGAAGTCACTGACCCCACTAAAACAAGATTTTGAGAAAACGGCATTTAATATCCTATAAGTGGCAATAGCTAATTGACCAAGTAATATTGGAGTGGTTGCTGTTAGGAGACCGTAGTCTAATAACTAAGCCGTTATAGAGATCATAGTGAGCAGTGTTCACTGCTCATCTACAGTTTACCCTGTAAAAAAGACAAAGTGCGTCCCTTTCTTTGGGGTTCAAAAGAAAACAATTGTAAATAAATAATATCAACGGCTAATTTTGTCCAAAATAGATGTATCCACGTAATTTATAGTAAAAAATTAAGGCAGTGCATAAGATTTTGGTCCCGTAGTCATGAAGCTTTAGTTGCTTATATGGAGCCTCTAACTGCATTTTAGTAATGATTATTACTTGCAACCTAAAAAAACCCTTTGGAGAGTACAGTTTGTGAATCACTGGCGTCCCTGGGGGTAACAAGGTTAGAGCAGTGTGGGTTCTATGGAACACAGCACAGTGGTCACCTGACAGAAATCTCATCCCTCATCTGTATACTTCAGCCAAATATAAGTATAATTATTAGCCTGCTGTCTAAACACGGAATCAAATCATTTGTTCATGTCTCGTGAAAGGTCATTTGGCAAATGGCTGAAAAATTGATTAAACTCCGGAGTACAACAAAGTCAGATGATACACACCGTAATAATTAAACTCCGGAGTGCAACAAAGTCAGATGATACACACCGTGATAATTAAACTCCGGAGTACAACAAAGACAGATGATACACACCGTGATAATTAAACTTCGGAGTACAACAAAGTCAAATGATATACACCGTGATAAGTAAACTCCGGAGTGCAACAGGTTCAAATGATATACACTGTGATAATTAAACTCCGGAGTGCAACAGGGTCAAATGATATACACCGTGATAATTAAACTCCGGAGTACAACAAAGTCAGATGATATACACCGTGATAATTAAACTCCGGAGTACAACAGGGTCAAATGATATACACTGTGATAATTAAACTCCGGAGTGCAACAGGGTCAAATGATATACACTGTGATAATTAAACTCCGGAGTACAACAAAGTCAGATGATATACACCGTGATAATTAAACTCCGGAGTACAACAAAGTCAGATGATACACACCGTGATAATTAAACTCCGGAGCACAAAAAAGTCAGATGATACACATCGTATCAACACCAACAGATAATTCCCTCCCAACTAGTTGGCTGTACCAATCTCTAAAAGAGAGGGGGATAACCACGTAATCTTACCGGCCGGCTGGTGTCGCGGTAAACAACCCTAGTGTGATTTCACATTGAGAATAAAAAATGTTTTGAAAATCATTCTTGTTCCTTCCAAAAGATCAAAGACTGTTCTTTCTAATAATATATCCTACACTTTATTTCAGCTCACAGAAACTGAGTAAAAAAAATTGAAGTCTACAAGGGAAGAACGTCAGCTGGCACAAAATGCGACTTTGATGATTACCTTCCTCAGCTCCTTAACCAATATCTTTAGCTTTGTTCCTCTCACACCAATTAGGTAAATCAAAACAAAACTGTCCAACAATAGGAGCAAATTTAGATAGGACATCTTCTTTTTAACTTTTGGACTTCCAAACTTTAAAATGCGAATTTCTCCAAACTTTCATTTCGTGACAACTGGCGTTTTTTCCCTGTAGTCGACAGTTGATTTTTCAACACTGGTTTTAGCTATTTCTCACCCGAGACACCGCTCGCGGGCGGGTTTGGAGTGCCGAAAGCTAGGTTCAGTGTTCAATCTGTTTTGACAAAATATCCGTTTCCTCCAGCAAGTAATTTTGGGGACCCAAGTTCTTGTTTATTACACCTCCACTTTTTACACAACTCAGAAATTCCACATTAAATGTTTCCGGCTTTAGTATTGCTAGCTGGCCGGCTGACTCGGACGAGAATACTCAGATGTGATTTTCAAGTTGAGTTTCGACCACCAGTGTGTAAATTGAGGCCCAGAGCGAAATTTCCTGTCATAATTTTTAATTGTACATTAAGAAAATGCGTCTTTGTTTTTTTTTTTCTTTTCAAAATATCGGAACATTTCCTTTGTTCAATTCAGTTGTGGCTCAAAATCAACGAAACTACTAAAAATATAGCGGACTTAAAGACCTTTTACCATATTCCCACGTACACCTTTACGTCTTTCTGTACTGTCAGTTATATGATATTTTGTAGAATTGGCACAAACAACTCGTCGTGGGAGATAATCAAGCATTCACGTGTTTTGGGATGAACATTAATTAGGAATGTAGCAAAAGAAATGGAATAAAGGAGAAAAGACGTAGAATTGCAAGAATCCACGAACTAATTGCAATGGCATCTGATCTATCTTGGTTGCTTTAACTGGTCTGACTTTAATTTAATCTTGTGAGAAATGAGTGCGATGGATACAGGCCATTACTCACTCTCTTTTCCGCATTCATTCAGATGTGTAGTGGGTGGCGGATACAAAGTGGAATTCGCTGAAGGAACAAAATTAAGTGGGTAGAGCAAGGACGCTAGCTGTCTTGTGTATCATGCAGAATCGAGTTTGAATTTGGGGAAAGCATGCCGACACGATAACGACCTTATCAATATTTATTATGCTAGCAGAGAGTATAGCATGGATAGAGAGATGTCACTTCCGCCAAATGGCGAAACTAGGTCACTGCGGTAAACAAGAAATTGAAGAATTGAAAGAGACCGTCTCATTAAAGATAGTGTGCGTATCTGTTTACTGTGGTTTCTTTATATTTTTTGTGCTGATTGAAACTATTTAGAGCCATGTGTACGTTCTTAGGGCCCCGTGGAAAAGCATAAACGGGTATTGTTTACCGCAGCGACCTACTTTCCGCTCCATGGTAACAATGGTTTCGCGAAGCCTCCCGTGTCTCACAGTGCAAATCGACCAAGAATGAAACCTGTCAATGCATAATATGCATAATATATTATATGCTCTCTGATGCTAGGGAGAAGCAAGACGACAGACAGAAAAACAGCTTGTTGGTGGTAGTAGTGTTGATGATGTTTGTTGCAAGCGCAGGGCTCCTGCAAAAGTGTTTTTTTTTTACTAGGATAAGTTAACGTAATTTCCTCCTCTTCCCTTCCAGCAATGGGGCCTTCCTTATGGACATTGCTTATTCTCTTATGTATTGTTTCTCTCTCTCTGTCTCTGTCTCTGTTTCTGTCTCTCTCTCTCTCTCTGTCTCTGTCTCTCTCTCTCTCTCTCTCTCCCTCTCTCTCTGTCTCTGTCTGTCTCTCTCTCTTTCTCTCTCTCGCTTTCTCTGTCTTTATCTATCTGTCTGTCTGTCTGTCTGTCTGTCTCTGTCTCTCTCTGTCTCTTTGTCTCCCTGTCTCTGTCTCTCTCTCTCTCTATCTCTCTCTCTCTCTTTCTCTCTCTCTCTTTCTCTCTCTCTCTTTCTCTCTCTCTTTCTCTCTATCTCTTTCTCTCTTTCTCTCTCTCTCTCTTTCTCTCTCTCTCTCTCATATACATAATACTTCCATGCTGTGCCCTAAAACACCTACAAGGCGTAAGGCTTTTAACACGTTGGAAGCAACCCAACAACCTCGACGGCACCTTAAGCTGGGTTTTCGTGTGTACAGAAACGGAAACTGCAACAGGAACGTCAAAATTCCACCAGGTAGTAAAAAGAAAGATTGTTTCCATGTGCCCGGAAACGGCAATCCCCTACTAATGAAAATATTATTCTTTTCTGTTTCACTCCTTGAAGGCTTTTGACGTATCCATTGCCTTTTCCGTTTCCGTACGTATGAAAACGCAGCTTTAGTTTTCACGTCCTGTTTCCACACAGCAAAATCACATAATATAATTATATACTCTCATTTTTTTTTTCCTAATCAAACTTGTCTTTTCATTCCAATGTAGTGGAAATACACAAAAACATTCATATGAAATAAGAGACTGAAATCTGAGGAACTACTAATCAAGCTGGAAGGCGTTTTGAACAGAAAAATCCTGCTGTAATTAAACTTAAAAAAAAAAAAATACACGAACCTTATTATCTTTTGTAGTTCATTGTAGACGGAGGCTCAAGAGTACACATTTCAAGATTTACTAATGAGAATTTCAGGTGAAAAAATAATACCACGTTAATGAACTGAAGAAGAGTACATTGTTCGCTGTACAGTCATTATACTCCTCCCCCCCCCCCTCCCCCCCCCCCGCCCCTAAGATTTTTTTTTTGTTTTTGCTTTTAGCGTTGGACTGTTGTTAACTAGTTCTACATAATTATATTGGGGGTGGGTGGGGGTGGGGCCAATCTGCTCCTGAGATAGTTGGCTGTTTATCTTCCTAATGTGTAACTTCTATCTATCTACCTATCTATCTATCTATCTATCTATCTATCTATCTATCTATTTATCAAGCTATCTGTCTGTCTGTCTATCTATTTATCTATCTATTTATCCATTATCTGTCTATCTATTTATCTATCTATTTATCCATCATCTATCTATGTCTATCTATCTGTCTGAATGTCTGTCTGTCTGTCTATCTATCTGTATCTATCTATCTATCTATCTATCTATCTATCTATCTATCTATCTATCTATCTATCTATCTATCTATCTATCTATCTATCCGTCTATTTATCAAGCTGTCTGTCTGTCTGTCTATCTATCTATCTATCTATCTATCTATCTATCTATCTATCTATCTATCTATCTATCTATCTACCTACCTGTCTGATTTTCTGAGTCTACCTGTCTACCTGTTAATGCCTACACGGACTCACACCCATTCCATATCTCTTTTCTCCTTTTCTCTCTTTCTCTATCTTTTTCTCTTTCCCTCTCCTCCCCTCTCTCCCTCCCCCTTATCTCTCTCTCTCCCCCTTATCTCTCTCTCTCTCTCTCTCTCTCTCTCTCTCTCTCTCTCTCTCTCTCTCTCTCTCTCTCTCTCCCTCTCTCAGTCCGCTCCTCTCTTTATCGCTCCCAAATAGTCTGACATTCCACGTCACCTACACTATTATTTTCTACACTCAATTTGGCTCCTACACCAGGAAAGATCGGCGTGTTTTTTTTTTAGAGAAAAAGGAAAACCTTATTGAAATATAAGTATTCTATATCCAAGCATTCATGTTATTTCACGGGACAGTGTGGGTAATTACATCTTTGGGTCTGCGTTCCAAGCCTGGTAAAGGTCGCTACAGAAGCTGCTCAGGAGCGATTCTACATTGTCTGTTTCCTTCCCATTGCGAAATACAAGATTAATATTATGCCAGGCACAATATTATGGCCTGTGTTTTGTCTATACTAGAAATCCAATAATTAAGCATTCTGTAGAATCAAGCTTTAAAACGGGACGATTATTTCGTATGGATCTGATTTTGTTTGCCAGGTAATTCTAGTTTGCAGGAAAAAGAAAGGCGGAAGGGAAATTGTCCAGATGAAATAGCGCGTTGAAATAATGAGTTTGTTTAGGCATGCACCATCTGTTCTGCCTTTGACTTGAGCGGATAAGACAGTGGAGTTTTAGTATACCCCAGAGATGCGAAGAGAGAAAGAGTTGAGGAGGGGAAGAGAATTTGAGATAAAGTGTGTGTGCGTCATAGAGAGGAGAGAGAGAAAGAAAGTGAGGAAGAGGAGGAGGATGTGGGGAGAGAAGAAATAGGAGAGAGAGAGAAGGGAAGAGAGTGAGTGAGAGAGAGAGAGAGGGAGAGTGAGAGGTGAGAGTGAGAGACAGAGGGAGAAAAAGAGAGAGCAGGGCGAGAGAGAAAGAGAGATGGTCTGAGAGAAAGAGAGATGGTTTGAGAGAAAGAGAGAGGGGATAGTAAGTGAAAGAGAGGGAAGGACGGACAGAGAGAGTAAATGAGAGCGAGAGAAAGAGAGAGAGAGAGAGAACATAGAACGAAAGAGAATTTTCATTAAAATTTCAGATCTTTTCATTTCATTTTATAATGAAAAAAAAAAAACAAGATTGGATTTTGCTGTGTTTGCATCAAATGTTCCATTTGTGAATCAAAGTGCTGAATGTAAAAGACTGCAAGCAACTTATATTGCAAGCGGAAAATGGGAAAAATAGCTGGGGAAGAAAACTTATAAAGAATGATTTATAAGGTGGATCCAAGCACACAATTATTCCCGCCTTACGTCAAAGCTCATGAGAATACCGTGCAAACAACAACAAAACAATGTAAAGGACACAATCACACTAAAAACGGTATTAAACTGCGCTGGGATTTTCAATTTCCCTCACGGGCATAAAAGGGCTCATCTTTTAGACCGACCCGGAGATTACAAGGGAGTTCCGCTGCAAACTTTGACCAGGAAGCGCCCACTGAGAGGAAACAAAACAAAGCAAAATAAGGCAGGCCAATGATACGAGGAAAAATACCGGAGAGAAAATGGAAAATATCAGCTGGATGAAAGTGGTGGCAGCTGAATATCATGATTGCCGTTGGTATGTGGAGATGCTGCTTTCCTAGCGTAGAGAGAGGGGAATTGGAAGGTTTTCAAAAGTCATGCTTGGAGACAAAATTGTGACAAGGGAATAATGAAATATGGCACAGAAGCGAGGAATTCGTGAGAGTGAAAGAAATATTTGTATATTTTAAATGGTTATCTATTATATATCATATAATAATGGAGCTTGGGCCCAACTTTGCGACCGCAAAGGCTTTTTTACTACGCAACGTAGAGAAATGAAACTTGGCACATGTATGTAAAATTTATTAAGCCTGTACGTGTCGAGCTCATTTTTTCCCGAAACTCTTTACTTTTCCCAGAAATTCTGTCATAATTATCAGTTATCAATTCATGATTGCGAATACGACGTGATAATGTACTTCCGTCAATTTCGTCATTTCCGCCTCTTACCGGAAATGTAAACTAGAGTTCACGATCCAGCCACGCCAAGAAAACTTTGATAGTGATACCGATTATAGTGTTACACAGATGAGGTGAGTGCCATTCATTCATACCAAGAAAACTGTGCGTAAATATTTAGATAATTTTTTACGAACACATGAGCCCATGAAAAATGCTCGGTGCGCACTACTGTGCACTATGTACTACTGTAATACTATCTTATCTATCTATTGATCGCCGATTTTATGTGAATGACCCAAAGTGCCTCGACATCAATGTCTTTGTGCTGATTCCTTTCGGTCTGGAGTGGTGAGCTTTGTTTTTTAACATTCGAAGAATGGGGCAGTTACTAGTTTCAGTAATTTACAACCTTTGGCATGACTAACTGGCCAAACTATACACTTTTCGGGCCTTAAATTTGGCAGGAAGGTGGCAATTGAGATAAGGAAGATGATGGCTATAATTAAACGTGTTTACTTCAAGCATGTATTTTTTTTTAAATAACAATGTTTATTGCTATGTAACATCTGTATTTTTGCATGTTTGTTTCGTAATAATTATATGGTACCGTGCATGTCATAAAAAGTAACCGTATGAAGCGTTCAGTTTGGTGCGTAGTGTTCTGGTGCGCATGAGTTCTGAAGCAAAACTGTAGTTTATTGCTTTTATTATGAGAGAGAGAGAGGGGGGGGGGGGAGCACATGATTGTTTATTCCGGGCAATGCCCGGTAGGTCAGCTAGTCTATAACAATTTTCTTTGTGCTGTGTCATGGAACTACTTTGTTTGTCCTCAGTTGTTCTTTCTTCCAAATCCACTTTTTTCCACAGCTGAGAAAATCCAGGTCTGTATTCTAATTATGATAAGGAGTTGAAATAAATTAGAACTGTGAAACAGCTTGACAAGTCCACAGTGCACTATAAACACGTGTCAACGCATGCATTTGTTATGTCTCTTCTACAAATTAAAAAAAAATCTCCAGTTTTCTCAGAAAATGGAGATGAACAAACAAGAACTGAGGTCCGCGCTAAGAAACCTGAAAAATGTTTGTTTATGGTTTGGAAACAGTTGACAAAAGAAGTAATTTTAAATAGAACTTTTTAAAACGTCATTGTCTGTGCCGTGTTTTGATAAGAAATACATCGACTGACTTCACATGGCATTCTTTACGATTTCTTTGACGTCGAATTTTACTTGAATGATGGACTGATGTGTCCCATTTTTCCCCAAGCATTTAGTTAATGAATGTTCTGGTTTGCATAAAGGCCCAGAGCGCAATACGTCAAGTTTGCTGTGCTTCGGTTCTGTACACAATACAGTTAAATGGAAGCTTTCACAATTGTAAGACTGAAATATCTCTGTTGCTAGTTAAACCCAAACTGAAACGCAAACTAAAAACTGAGTCAAAAGCGATGCAAAAAGAGACTTGGCTCGTTTATTTCTTTGTTTGTGTTTAGGTCTTTCTGTTAGGAGGTTTGCTGCACTTAGGCATTTACACCTCAATTTTCTTCTTGTTATTTTTCTTGGTCTAGTTTCTGTGTGTTTTTATGGTAGGGATTAGTGTTTATTAAGTTTTGCCATTGCAGTAGCCTTGTTCGGCCTGCTCTTTTCGACCTTCAACTGCTAAGGTATCTTTAACGTGTCTGATCCTACCTACCATGCGATCAGCCCCCCCCCCCCAAAAACCCACACAAATCCAAAGTGCCTGCACGGACCGGGAATCGAACCCGGTACCTTCGGCATGAGAGGCGAGCACTTTGCCTCTAGACCAACATGTGCCCTTGTCAGGAGATTTGGCTCAGTGCGCCTCTGGCCTTATATAACGTGGGCAGTTTGTCATTGTTTAAGAGAATAAACAAAACTTTGATAAGATTGTTAACCGTAATGCTGAAAGGAACATTGGCCTCATTTGATGAATGAATTGTCCAGAAAGTGTTATGTAGAGCTCGAGCACTTAACTTCACATCCCAGAAATATGCATGAAAGACACATGTCAAACGCCAGAATTCACTTTTATGCACTGATAAATTTTGTATACTAAAATCATTGTTATAATCCGAAACTGCGATAATAAACAGACAGAATGACTTGATGTTTAAACACTCACAAAAACCTTCGTGCAGAGTCGCTACATAGAGGCACATTAATGGGGAAATTTTCAGGTAGCGATGATCTCTTCCATTGACAGTATGCAGACATCATTAATTTGTTCATTGATGCGTTATATTGTCACACTGGATAATATTTTTTCACGCTTAATAGCAAGATAATGATCGGGTTATTCCATGTCTGGATTCACTTGAAATATGGAAAGTTTATGGGGAACCTGGATTGGAAGGTGTGGCAATACATTTGTGCGCAATTTTCTATACAAGTCGTAGCCTAGTTCTTGTTTGATCTATCTACATTTTCTGAAAAACTGGAGATCTTTTAGAACATAGAAGAAATATAACATTAGGCATACTTTGAGGCTTGTTTAATATATGGTGTGGCACTTATCAAGCTGTTTCACAGTTCCGATTTATACTGACTCCTTATCATAATGCTAAAACGTCAAACACTTAACGTCGGATTTCCCAGTTGTGCATAAAGAGGAGTTGGAACAAACAAGAACTAAGTGTCAACAGTTGAACGCAACTTCTCACTTATTTGCAGTTAAAGATGACAGTGGAAGAAACAATCACCGTTATGAAAAGTGGTCTTCGCGTTTATCAACCCACTTTGTTCAGATTTGATTCATCGATGGGAGCATCGTCTCTGCGAAAACAAAGTCTGAAAAAAAAAAGAGCTGCAATCACAAAATATTAGACATCATCCTTCCAGTTGCAACAGAGAAGAAGTGGAGTTTTGGCAGGAGAGAAGCAGTGAATTTTTGCAAAGGAGATGTAGTGGATTTTTGCAAGAGAGAAGTAGTAGATTTGGGCAAGAGAGAAGTAGAAGATTTGGGCAAGAGAGAAGTAGTAGATTTGGGCAAGAGAGAAGTAGTGGATTTGGGCAAGAGAGAAGTAGTGGATTTGCTCAAGAGAGAAGTAGTGGATTTGGGCAAGAGAGAAGTAGTGGATTTGCTCAAGAGAGAAGTAGTGGATTTGGGCAAGAGAGAAGTAGTGGATTTGCTCAAGAGAGAAGTAGTGGATTTGGGCAAGAGAGAAATAGTAGATTTGGGCAAGAGAGAAGTAGTGGATTTGCTCAAGAGAGAAGTAGTGGATTTGGGCAAGAGAGAAGTAGTGGATTTGATCAAGAGAGAAGTAGTGGATTTGGGCAAGAGAGAAGTAGTGGATTTGCTCAAGAGAGAAGTCGTGGATTTTTGCGAGAAAGAAATTGTAGATTTTTAAACTTTAAAAATCATTTTTCTCATATTTGTCATATTTCTGGGTGTTGTTGTTGTTATTTGCTGTTGTTGTTGTTTTTGTTTCCTTGTGATCTTCAGTTGTTATTGTAAGCAATATAGCAATCACTTTAAGACTGTGACCAAACGATAAATTGCCTCACGGTGTCAGAGGTCTCTTTTCTCTGTCACAGTCTTGATTTTTCAATGGCACGAAAAAAAAAAATGTGTATCAAGATGACATTAGGCTGGGGACACGATATTTTTCCCCCGGGCCTGCCAGACAGGGTAACACCCATCATATTGAGTCCATCACCCGCCACCATTTTCCATTGTTTGACGTAACAAAGAAAAAACTGCAATAGTTAACCGCCCAGAGCAGTAGGCGTGTGGGGGAATGTCTGAAAGACTTGAGAATACTGTTTCTGGCAGTGCAAAGGTCTTTCACTGCACTCGCTTCAGCAATGGATTTCGGAGTACTGTAGGGGATCGAGTTTTCATGTTCTATGCTAAGTGTCAGACTTTATTCTATACCAGTGGCAAAAACATGTCAAGAGACTCGTTTTAAAATTTAAAAAAAAAGAAAGAAAGAAAGAAAGAGTAAACCTCTGGGATCACAGCGAGGCCTGGTACAAAGAAAAAGAGTTGCATTTTTACAAAGCCCCGAGTTACGAAACGAAGAAACAAGAACAACAAAAACCATTAAATTCTACAAAAAAATGCTAGAACTTCGGCAGGCTTTCGTTGGAGTGACCCAGCTCCATCTTCAAAATAGCATAATAGAGTCTTAAAGAAAATGTTTGTTCTGTTACGCCACAAGCTCATTCCACGCTTCTTGTCCAGAGTATTTAAATATTGCTAACTACCATAAATTATAGATTATGTTTTTTTTTAATGAAACTACACATGGAGAATCTCAACTTCAAAAATGCAAATTATCATTATTTGGCTATCCACCGTTTTAGGAGACGTGTTCGTTAATCTAGACGTTTCCTAGTTTGCCCATGCGTGAATGTCGTCCTGAATTCAGATATAAGTGTTGTATCTTAATTGCACTGTTCTGTTTTGTTTGAGTTAATTTTCGATGGAACCCTAATTTTGTTGCAATATCTCTGTCCAATATTGACACAAGTATAATGAATTGATTTTCAAAGCGGGCGGCGAAATGAACCGAGAAAAATCACATCTGTGAAATGCGCAGTGCACTCTCTTTATGTATCCCTGGGGAATGCGGTTTGTGTATCAACTGAGAGCCACATCGCAACATGCAGGCAGAATGCTCTACCCGGCATTTTCTATTATTATGTTAGTCGCATAGCAGTGTTGTGTCTGAAATGTGGATGCGTCATATGGCTTTGTTTTTTAAAAGGCTTTTGTTGTCATTTCTAGAACTAGAACTAGTTGGCTCTCTGACTCGGGAAATACGCAGGTGTGATATTTAAAGCTGAGTTTTGATCACCAATAATTATTGAAGTACAGAACGAAATTTCCGGTCTTACTTTTTAATTCTACTCGAAGAAAATGTGGGTTTTTTTCCTGGATCAAATTGTCGAAATAGGCTACGTTCTTCTGTTCAACTCCGTTGTGGCTCAAAATCAACAAAAATATTTTAAAATGTTGCAACCTTCGAGACCTTTCAAAATAATGCCCACGTACACTTTTACATCTTTCGATGCGTAATATGATATTTTGTAGAATTTAAGACTCAGGGGTTAAAAAGTCTTTCATTATTACATTTAAGGCCTTATTTCCTTCATAACAATGATTTTATTGTTGGTTATATGAATTATTTTGTGAGGATTTTTATGCTTTTATAATCATAATTGTTTAATAATGCTTACCCAGCCGGACTTTCAATTTGTTTAATGAGCCAAAAGTTTACAAGACAAGATATGAGAAGAGAAGAATCAATTTACTATCTCATGAGGGAAATTGTCTACTACAGAGCGTTTAAGAGCATATACATGGTACACACAACTTACTCATTATTACATAAACATATACTATAACTCATTAAACTCAATAATAGGCATATATATATGAAGCGACATGGTAAGGAACCTTAGTAAAATATGGCACACATAATTATTGCTAAATTATCTTGTTGAAGCGAATTGCCGTGGGGGGGGGGGGGGGGGGAGCAAAAACGATCTTCGGTAGCTTTCCCTGTTTGCTTTCATGTGTATTATTCCATTGTTCCGGGGTGATCTCAAAGTTTTGATCCCACCTTGTGTTCTTATTGTGGTACCTGTGACCTCTTTTTTTGACAGTGACAATGCTATGACATCAGGTAGTAGTAATTCGTCGGTAGTGATGGTAGTTATATGGAGATACCACTGTGAATTTCAAACGTTTGCGGGACATGCCGGAATCTTCCCAAGTCGCGACCTTAATTCTTTTCCTAATCCACTTTTTTGCACATCTGAAAAATTCGACATTAAACGTTTCCGGCTTTGGTATTATAATAAGGAGTCAGAACAAATCGGAACTGTGAAACAGCTTGATAAGTTTGCTACAACACATTTCAAACAGCTGTCAAGGTGTGTATTTGTCATAAAGACCTCTTCTACATACTAAAACATCCCCAATGTTTCTGTTTTTGTTTTGTTTTTATCAGAAAACAGAGACAGAACAAACAAGAAGGCCGCGAAGTTTTGTCAGAATCCGTTTGTCTTTGAGTTATGCACCTGCGTTGGTGTTAGCAACATAGCCAGATCCTATTCTTCTGTTAAATTCTGTCTGTTGTCTTGCTTTTTCTGTTCGCGGTGTGACCATTATCGTGTCGACTTTTTTTTTTTTGTTGTTGTTGTTGTTGTTTTTTTTAATCTCAGTTTCAAACTCAAACTCAAATCTCCATTAGCACGTTCTTGAACTCAGTGAACCCATCACGTACTTTCAAAAGAACCCTGCGCTTGTTATTAATATTACGTGCAGGCTCATGATTTTATGTTAAAGAGAGCTGCATGGATAATATTGAAGAGAATTTGCCTCAGGATTTCCCTTGGTGGAAATGAAGATTTGTCGTATAAATAGTCGTGGTTTCCATGTTACAAATAAACATGAACTGCCGCTCTTTTCTGTGGCCAAGAGTCTGGGGGGGGGGGGGGGTATGGCGGTGTGAGATATTATAGCCCGGGGACGAGTAGGCTCTTTTTTTACATGGGGGTGGGGGAACTTGAGAGATAGTACTGTGTAAAGTGGATAGCATGTAAAAATTACTCTCAAAGCTGAACATTTCTTCATACTGAGCTGTTGGTTGGTGGGCACTTCTGGTAATGTCTCCTTCTGTCCTGCCATTCTGTTATACTCCCTCTTTCGTCAGGCTTTTTCCTAGCCAAATGTGACAGTTGTCGTGTTGACGTGTTTTCTCCAAACTGAAACTTGGCGCCATAACCAAAAGGATACACTTGTTTAAGCTGAGACGACATTAAGGTTTGTTTCATACATATACACGTTTGATCTGAAGGGACTAATCAGGTTTTCTGCTGGACTAACTGGTCTCGTCCACAGCATACGATCCGATCCGCTGTTTTTACTGAAAATGACGCGTGAAAAACTCTCTTTGCCTCTATAGCGGTGAGGAGCGGAGAGGGACGATTGCTGTAGACAAGTATACAGAGACAAAGAGAGTTGTACTTGTTCGTGCGTCGTTTGCCGTAAAAATAGCGGTGCAGAGCGGATGCTATGGATAAGACCACTAACAAAACAAGCAATGGATCTTTATCAGTGGAGTAAACTTGAGTAATGTAGTTAATGACCAGGAGGTCATTTTGGACTGGCTTATCTAGCAAAGAGAAATCATAACGCAAATTGATGTCCTTTCCGAATCAAGAGAAATGAGGACGCATTAAGTGCAAGATCTGGAGATATCTGGCGCTGTGGCCAGGGTTAAGAATTCACTGGAAAAGATGGAACACAAAAATATACAGTTTTTCCTGAAAGAAAAAAACAACAGCTGGAAATCTTCGAGTTTTCCGTGTGTTTGCAATGCAATTATTGCCCTTAAGCCGAATTTTTTTTTTCTGAAGAGGAAAAGATTTATTTTAACATCCGGGTTGGATTAGAATTGAATGCAAGAGAAACACCAGTGATCTGTTAAGTGGTTGCTTTGGAATGCCTGCAGTTGCGAGTAATTCAGTGAGCAATCGATCGTTTAATGTCTTGCAGAAGTTTTATTATTCTCAAATTCCCTATAACACAACAATTTCAAAAAAAAAACAACAGTTTGATGTTATAAATGGAGAATTTAAATCTCTATGGCTGGATGGAGAGGTGGGAGGAGGAGGAAGTAGAAAGGCTGTTGGAGCTTAAAGAGGAAGATAGAATGACACACTGTTGGCCTGCTCTTGGCGCATTTGCTTACGCCACATGCTGAACTATCGTAACTCGATTTTTTTCCCTCTTTTTTCAAATATTGAGATAGTTGGCATACTTGCAGCTCCTGACAGCCCGCAGATTGTGTTATAATTTGGGGGTGAAATTATGAAAGAAAAAAGGCAAAATACGTTGTTTTTTTTCTGTTTAAAACATCTTATCTATTAAGTTCTCTAAGAAAGTTGTTTTGTTTTTTCTTCTCCTGAAAATTTCGTAAAAGCAGAGTTACGACGGTTTACCAAACTGCCCTCGATAAGTAGTTTTGAAATAAGACAGAAACACGATGCATGGCAAATTGAAAATATGTAAATTGATAGATATCATTTACGAGATCCTAACAGTGTTGCAGCAGTCAAAGCAAAAACCTGGGTTTGTCAATCTCTTAGCCTCCTGGGCACCGCCCCACTTTCTACTGGTGGGTGAATTCTGCTGTTGTGAGAATTTACTTTTATCATAATTATAATCAAGGCGTTTTTCATGATCATTAATTAGTTTATTCATTGTGTATATCTTAGAAAACACTAAAAATAACATATTTTTCTCTCGCCGAGTTCTAGTGGGATATGCAACAGAGTGATAAATGTCTGTGTATCACTAGTGATACGTTATGTTGCCTAGAGGGTTAAAAAAAAAAACAACTTGCAAAAATAAATTGCATTTTAATCCAATACCTCGGAATGTTGTTTTTTTTTTTTTTTTTGCTCTACATTATGCTGTACATTTTCGGATTACAAAATAGTTCTGTATTCTCCTTTGTCCAAACCTCAGTACCACACCTGTGTATGCCAGTAGCTTTAACCTTTAAATTATATGAAATGTAAAGGGCGGAATCAAAATCTGATAAGAGTTTGTTTTGGCTGTTTGTTTCGGAGGATCTTTGCTCTTGGCCTTAACCTCTCTTTTTCTTGTTCTTATTTTTGCCGTTGTTGTGGTGTTTGCATTGATTATTTATACCTTGTTCGATCCCATTGGGGGGGGGGGGGGGGGGGGGGAATAAATTTGTTTAATTTTTCCCGGGCAGCTGGCCTTTTAGGCCTGCTCTTCCTTCTCGACTTCCAACTGCCAAGGTATGTTTAACATGCACGTGGGCCAACCGAGTTTTTGGTCCTATTCCGAGAAGACTAGGTGCTCGATCCTACCTACCATAGAATCAGGGAAGGAAGGTAATTTTTCCAAATTTCCAACAGCTGGGTGACATACATTAAGCCCATCAATCATAAGTTTGTAGTATTTTTGTCAACATGACCTTTCCTCCATCTTGTTTTTTTTTTTTTTAATGTGTTTTATTTCATTTCCACAGACAAATCTATATATCTATATATATAATTGGGTAAAATTGGACGGTTGTGCTCAATAGCTGAAAAAACTACTGAACGTAGAGCCATGAAAACATTACTGAAAGTAGTTCAAAGACTGAGCAAGGTTTGTATCAATTCATTTTAATGATGCAACAACCTTAAAAATTTAGAAAAATAGAAAACAAAATGGGCCGTTCGAGGTTTTTCCGATTCGTCATTTTTACAGCTCAGACAGGGCCGAGTGTAGTAAGATATTTTGGTAACTCGAAACTTTGGTCATCTAAGGCTCAGCAACCGCATCACACTCAGGCTTCAAACTTTCCACAACAGCATATTATCAATGCGAAATTAACATGGGCTATCTTAGAAATTATGAAAAGTTCAGGCTTCTATGTTTCATTTTTCATTGTTTCGGCATCATTTAGATCTATTTCGAGTCATGGTTCGTCATTTTAAGGTTTCGTTATCACTTCCTGCGATGTGTTCACTATCAAACACACTAACCCGTGCGCAAATCATGCTATTGTACGGGACGCGCAGGGTGTCAACTCACAAAGGCAGAGCAGTAAGACTTAATTAAAAACAAACCAACAAAAATAAAATAAACAAATAGGAACAGGCATGATAAAGCAGGTCCATAATAACCACCCACAACTGAAACTAAGGCCGTGTTTATAGAGAAAGCGGGTAGGCGGGTTGCCGCGAGATGGTTACTCGCGCAAGAAAACTCGCGCCTAATCACTCGCGCGGTTGGTGTTCATAGCAAGGCGGGAAAAGGAAAGACGAGGTCAACATCCATCGTGAAGCCAAGAAAAGTACACAGCCAACACAACTCCCGCGCGACACACGCGGAACAAGAACACACAATTGGTTCTGGTAATTTCCCGCGCTGGTCGGCAAAATTGCCGCCTCGAGAGACACGAGTTGTCTATGTACACTTACAAAGCATATTGAGTAACATTCCTCGCGCGAGTTCTCTCGGGTCGAATCAAGCGTGCGATTTCCCGAAACCCGCCGTCTCTATAAACGCTACCTAATATTCAAACCGATTTATCCCGGGCAGGGCCGGGGACCTCAGCTAGTTTTTAATAATCTTCCCCAACGGACCTGACTGTACTGGACAAATAGAAAGGTTGTGCTGGTACACCTGAATGCTCATCGCGATCAGAGTTCTAACTCCACTTTTTGCACAACAGAGAAATTCGACGTTGAATGTTTTTATTTTTTAGCATTATCCTAAGGAGTTAGCATAAACCGGAACTATGAAACACCTTGATAAGTGCCACACCGCATTTTAAACAAGTGTCAGAGTGTGCATATGTTGTACCTTTCTGTATACTGAAAGATCTCCCGGTTTTTTTTTGTTTGTGTGTTGTTGTTTTTTTGTTGTTTTATCACAAAAATGGAGATAGAACAAATAAAGAGTCAAGGTCCCGCAATGCACAGTCATGAAAACCGCCGTAAGCCTTCGCGTCCTTTACTAGAATTCTGATGTTCTGAAATTAAGGTATCTTATTATTGTGTGTCTGTCTGTGCGGATACTGCACTTTCAGAGCTCCTGCCTATTCCATCAACAATTTCAATGACAACATTTTATTTCTATGTTTATTGTCTCCTCTTTTCCGCAGATTCCTTACAGCTTCCAGTCCACTTGAATAGCCTTTGCTGGGCTCACCGGAAACACACAACACAGGTAAGTGCTGTATGGGAGTCATACATTATTGATCATCATTATTATTTACCTTTTGGAAGTGAAGACTGGACCAGTTCAGACCCAGACCGTGAGATAAGTGCAATATGTTTTTACTTTAAGTAATGCCCTTCTATAAAAATCGATATTTCCGCCATCGATGAGAAGAAATATTATAAAAGTCTTTGGTTTTTTTGTTGCTGTTTTGTTGTTTTTTTTTTCAAATTTGTCTCTTTGTGACATTTTGGTGAACGCCGGCTAACACAACACCGTTATCCCCTTTAAGAAACATCTATTTGAATGAAAACTGGTAAATATTTTATTTAGATGTTTTAGAAAATAAATAAAATAACATATATTTTCAAACATAAGCGCTGTTATTAGAATTGTTATGCCCGGAGGTTTCTGTTTATTTATTTCGACCGGAAAGCATATTGCCACGACTTCCTTTCTTTCGGCATCGTGGCGGTGAAAAATAGTCCAATCAGAAGGCAGTGTTGTCTGTGACGTACGTCCAGTTCGAATTTACCAATCACACATGAATTTTTATTACTCAATCATACCACCACTTTCCGTGTTCCGAGATTTTTTTCAAGCTGTCAGCATCATCATCTCTCCCCTCTGCTGTCTATCTGTCTGTCTGTCCGTCCGTCTGTCTGGCTTGCTTTTGCTCTCTCTCTCTCGCTCTCTCTTTTTCTTTCGTTGTCCATCTTTCTCTCTTCCTATATCTCTTTCTCCGTTTCCCCATCTCTCTCTCTCTCTGTCGTTTTCTCTGTCTCTGTCTCTCTCTTTCTCTAGCTCTCTCTTCCTCTCACTCTCTCTCTCTCTTTCTCCTTTCCTCCTCTCTCTCTCTCTCTCTCTGTCTCTCTCTTTTTTCCTCTCTTTCTCTCTCGCTCCCTCCCTCCCTCTCTCTCTCTCTCTCTCTCTCTCTTTCTCTCTCTCTCGGTCTCTCTTGTATCTTTCTTTGTCTCACCATCAATTAATCAATTTCATGAAGATGACCTCTAGCACAGTACAACTTAAGGCAGCTCCGAATCACAAGCTACCACAGTGGAGCTGCCAGTCCTGAATGACCAATCTCTAACCTGTCTTTGGTCCCTGTCCCATCTGTGCCCCCGGGCTTCTAACTTTGCGGGATAATGAAATAAGAGAGGGTGGGAAGAGACAGAGAGAGACAATAAGAGAGTATGCGTACTGCGTGTGAGACAGAGAGAGAATGCGATAAAGTGAGAGACAGGCGGACAGACAGAGGCAGAGTGCGATAGTGTGAGAGACAGACAGGCGGTTTCAGTCTTAGAGAGCGCGAAGCCCCGTTTAACCCAATAGTCCACAAAACCGAGGCAAAAGTATGCTATGGATCTCAGGGTTTTGTTAAAACTGAATTGGAACGATTTTTTCAAATAAAGAACGAAACAAAATGCTCGCTCGTTATATTCATAAATCTGAATTCTTATGACGGGCAATGTTCGTTCAAACTGAAGTCAGACGTCTTTTTGTTGTTGTTATTGTTGTTGTTGTTGTTTTGTAATTGTAATGTAATAATTAGCTTGTATCGTGCTCAAATCCACACAGAAATGATGTGCTGTAAGCGCAGAACTAAAAATTAGAAACAGGATTAACATAAGACCAATTCATCATACTCCCACTCACACACATTAACAAACACTTGATCTACTCTCATCCTCAAACCTCTGATACCAAAAAGGGATATCGTTCAGTCTCAAAGGGAAACAGCCTTAAACAATTCAGTTTTTGGGTCTGTTTTTAAATGTGATGACCTTCTCACTCTCCTGGTGGCAGTGCTAATGTTGTTCCACAATTTAGGCCCACCTGTTCTTTACCTTTTTGATATTCTCGAAATATGTCGAGATCATATCATCTTCCCCGACAGTATGAAGCTGCACCGTATGCATCTTTTATCGATGTTTTCGTCGAATGGATTTTTTAATGAATGCTCGTAACGGCGGCCAGCCCAGTTATTTGTCTTTCAATAAGGATGTTTTCCCTAAGATCGAAAAAGTGAATAACAGTGTTTATAGCTCTGTGCTTGTCTGTCTTTCTGTACGTATAACTTTGAGTCTGAGCTAGGAGAAAAGCGCGTCGACACGATAATAGTCACACTGTGGTAGGGAAAAGCAAGTCCATAGATAGGATATTATATAACAGAATGATAGGACAGAAGGAGATATTACCAGAAGCGCCTGCCAAACAGCCGCTATCGATATGTCGTGTTTATTCGTTCTGATGTTGATCTGTGTTTGCTTGCACGGCGATTTCTATATTTCTGCCTGCTTATCGTTACAGTGCTATGATGAATTCCTCACAAAGGTTTTCATTAGCTGGCTGCGAGATAGTCCGTTTAGTGGTAAACCAGACCAAGGCTATCGTAGGCCCCACACTGGTGGCTCACCACCTAATTATTATGCATCAGACTATGTAACACTACTAACTGCCCACACCGCCGCGGTCTGAGTTGTGAGTAGTGTTTTAGTGTGATGTATCATAATTGGGTGGTGAGCCATCAGTGTGGGGCCTACGCTAGCCTTGGTCTGGCTTATCCCTTACTTTGGTCTGGGGATGGAAGAGCGGATTTTTACTGGGCCTGACTATACGATGGATGGTGTCGTCACGATGCCACACTGAGTCAAAATCTCTTCAGCCTCTTTTTTTAAAAATGTTTTAAATCTTATTTTTTTTTGGACTCAGTGTCCGAGGTCTGTCTTCCCGTCCATCCGCTGGCTCAAGACAGTTTCCATGTACCACAACTAGTCAGAAAGACACACATGTCGCCCCCCTTAGACTGACAAGCTTCTCGCCTCCCTTCCCATCAACTTTTGAGAAATATGATGATTGAAGTTTCACGTCCTCAGAACTTTTAGAGATACGACTGTTTTTCATTTCAGTAACACTTGCAAATTATACATCGAATCTGCTTATTACTTTGACATACAATGGAGAAGGCTTGTAGAAGTAGCGTGTATTGTGTAACTCAGTTCAATCAATAAAGTGGAGATAGAATCTTGTCATTCTGAAGGGACGATGTGTCTCACCAGTGCGCGAAGTCCCGTCTAACCCAATTTAACAATTGGGGGTCATTTTACACTCACTCTTTTCATCTGTTGTTAGGGGGGCGTAGTCTAATTACAAAGCCAAATAGAGGAAATACTGAGTGGTGGTCAGTGTTCAGCAATGGCTTATAATGTGAAATACCACGCCCCCCCCCCCCCCAACAGCCTCTTCATCATAACATCCCCAAAGCGAATGTAATATAGGGTTAACTCCATAGTTCACATCTCACACGAAAACCAAGACACAAACAGACTTAGTCAGTATGCCACTCAGACCTATTCTCATAAATAATATATGATTCTTGATTATTATTCTGCTGATTTTGTCAGTGCTTATTTTTTTTTCTTTTTATTCCTACGCGTGTTCCCAGTAAACCCCTTTTTCATGCTCTCATCAACTTGTTAACGCCACTCTCTAGAATTTTACATCGATTATTCTTCCTCGAAGATGGAGTGAACGAAATGGAAAAAAAAAAGTTCAAAAAAAAAAAAAAGCACTGAAACATTAGAGGATTTTCTTTTCGTTGTTTTACAAAGAGAGAGGGGAGACAAAGACTAACGCAAAAGAAAAAAACCCAGCTTGTTAGTTTATAACAAGCTCAATTTGAGACCAGCGTCTTTTTGCTGGCGAATGCTGATTCCTGTTAACATTCTATCTGTGTCAAACCCATCTAGTACTCGTCTTGCCGGCTGCCCTGGGGGAGAAGGGAAGCTAGCTAGAGCTAGGTCTGGTTTTAATGTCCTGCTCTTTGTTCGACCGCAAACAACACCGACATGGTCAGGATAACAAGAAATGTTCGCAATTGAGTAATTCATATTTCTTGTTAATTCATTGATAACAGCTCTACCCTGCATTGTGGGGATTTCCCCACGTCACATTGTGTCCAGAGTCTGTGCTGTATTTGGAGCACTGTGTTGTTCATTACGAAATCAACTTGCTTGATCTATCCATTACAACATTTTGAGAACTTCACAGATAAAAGTATTTAATACGGAACTTTTCCCGTTGTGTGGGTGGTTGGTGAGCACTTCCAGTAGTGTCTCCTTCTGTCCTATCATTCTGTTTAGATAATTATTCTGTCTATCGTCTTGCTTCTCTCTAGCAAAAATATGATCGTTATTGGGTCGATGCTTTTTTTCCAAACTCAAACTCAATTCCCGTTATATATTTTAATAGATCAAGTTCTGAAGCTACAGTAAGGTACGCCCCCCCCGCCCCCCGCTAGAAAAAAGTTGTGCAGTACAAAGTGACCATTTTCCTGCTGACTAAAAACCCAAACTCCAACTCTAAATCGTTTTGGTTTTGTTTTTATTTCTTGTGTCTAAAAGATGGTTTTGTATGTATTCTTAAAAGGGCCGTCTGACATAATCTGTAGAGGGTTAACTTTGTTTTATTCAATATTTCTTTAGAAACAGGAGTTGAATATATCTTTGCGTATTGAGGAAACCGATGTATGAATACTGCGTATCTGCTAATCGATCTGGGTAGGATTGAAAAGTATCCCTTGGAAAGATGGAGCAAATGGGATGTAGGCAAAAGATCGATATTACACTGACTGATAATAATATTATACAACATATTTGAGATTTATGATTTTACAGTTCATGTCTTCTCGAGAGTGATAATTAAAACAAAGAAGTACTACCATACATTTCATTTTTTTTTTATCTCCATTTTCTGAAAAGAAACTGAAGATCTTTTAGTATGTAGAAGAGGAATAACAAAAGCATCCTTTGACACTTGTTTAAAATGCGTTGTTCCACTTATCAAGCTGTTTCACTGTTCCGATTTATTCTAACTCTTTAGTATAATACTAAAGCCGCAAACATTTGGCGTCGAATTTCTCAGTTGTGCAAATGGTCAGCACTGAGAAACAGTTTAATAAGAGAAAACAGCGGATTTTATACAAGTGCCACAGTGTGCATTTATTATTATATCTTCTACATACGATACGATCTCCGGGTTTTCAGATAATGGAGATAGAACAAAATTAATGTACTATATCTGGAAATAATACTTTAAGCAGCAAAATTATTATATGAGAGCAATCATAGCCGTTTATGGCAGTACTCATGGTGACTAGCCTATGTTGAAAGACAAACACACAGTTCTCTTGGGGTATCTCACGAGGATTTCATCGTTCTGGGAGCAGAGGCTGGTCGAGGACCTAACTGGAGTCATGCCGCAGTGCTTTTTGGGTTGAATCGGCAGCTCCGCCACTGAGTATTTGATACCAAGTTGATCCTCTATGAAAGACCTCTTGCATCTTTACCTCACGCTTGTACGCAATCATGACGTAGTAAAGAAGGGTGATTTCCCATGATAACCTCTCTCTCTCTCTCTCTCACACACACACACACACACACACACATACACACACTATTTCTGTCTCCCTCTCTCAATCAACAAGTTTCTTTCTCTCCCTTCGCCGTGACAAAACTTTACACTTCTCTCTGTCTCTCTCACCCGCCTCCTCCTCTCTCTCTCTCTCTCTCACCTTCTCTCTCTCTCTCTCTCTCTCTCTCCTTCTCTCTCTCTCTCCTTCTCTCTCTTCATTTCTCTCTGTCTCTCTCACCCTCTTCCTCTCTCTCTCTCTTTCACACACACACACACACACACACACACACACACACACACACACACACACACACCCTTTCTGACTCCCTCTCCCAGTCAATAAGTTTCGTTCTCTCCCATCGTCGCGACAGAATTTCTACACTTCTCTCTGTTTATTCTAAATTGTTTTCCAATTGAAGGTAATAGAGGTAAATCGTTGATCATTTGTTCACGTGAACAATTTCAGTGTGTATGTCCTGGAATCATATAATCTTTAGATTTAACCCCCCCCCCCCGCCCCGCGCCTCAGCCACTCAGACCCCACCCCACCCCCACTCCCACTTCCACTCCACTCCCCACCCCAGAACCAGTCTGTGATGTGGTTTAAGTTTTCCAGCCCGGCCGGTCATTCTCTAGCATTGTCTATCTAGTTTGTTCCATGTAGACGGGAATGAAAGGAGCTAATGAAAGTGATGATACCATTATCCCGGGGAGTCAAGTCGACTTCACCCTTTAGCGAGACGAACTAATGTATTATCTCTTTTCCCTCTCACTCCATAAACCTTTTGCAGATGTTTAAGGTTGGGAGGGGGGGGGGGGTCTCAGTCCATTCCCGTCTCGAAGGTCCAGTAATGAAAGATGACAGAGCTGAGCTGATCTACAGCCCCTTCTAATCTTTTGGGCCTGGCCGTCGATATTTGGCCATCTAACACCGGCTCTTCCTGGCAAATTTATGAGATGACATTTTATTTACGGTGCAGCGTCCAGGACGTGCTGTCTTGTGTACCTCGTCGACATTCTCGGCTTATTATGGGTCAGAAATGGCGACTTACTGCTTTCTTCTTTCGTTTTTTGTTGGTGTTTTTTTTTTTCGTCCTCCAACCTCACCTACTGGCGTATCTGTGATTTTTGGTGGTTTTGAGTTACATTTTTGGTGGTTTAGAGTTACATTTGGGTGGTTTAGAGTTACATTTTGGGTGGTTTTGAGTTTTATTTTGGTGGTTTAGAGTTACAATTTGGTGGTTTTGAGGACATTTAGTGGTTCTAAGTTACATTTAGGTGGTTGTGCGTCACATTTTGTTGGTTTTAAGTTACATTTTGGTGGTTTTGAGTTAAATGTGTTGGTTCTGAGTTACGCCTGTCTTATCACCGCTCATGGTGAGATCTATATTCTCACAAAGTGACGTATGGGCGTATACATATAAGCCCAGGTGTGCACTGGGTTAAACATTGAATTTATCAATGAGATCCAATCCAACTAATTGGCTGGTGCACGAGGTCTCACTGGAACTAATTGTTCTGATATCACCATTGAATTAGTTGGCCGATCTGAATCAACTAGTGTGTACCTAGGTTAATAGTAGGCCCGCTGACTTGGGGGAGACACAGATGTGATTTTTTTTTAAAGTTGAGTTTCGATCACCAAAGTGTAAATTCAGGCGCAGAACGAAATTTCTTGTCACACCTTTTTTTATTCTGCTCGAAGGGAATTCGTCTCGTCTTCTTTTTTTTTTCAGGCTCAAAATGCTGGAACACTTTTTTCTGTTCAACTCAGTTGCAGCTCAAAATCTATGAAAATATTCAAACTATAGCGAACTGCAAGACTTTTTAAAATATCCTTTCTTGCACCTTGACGTCTTTCTATGGGTAATATTATGTTTTGTAGAATTTAAGGCTCAGTGGTAAAAAAGCCTTTCATAACGACATTGGAGGCTTTACATCTTTTGTGATATGGTGATTATTTTTATAGGCAGGAAGGTGTTTGTCACCATGCTTGTTCCTACCAAAGAAACCTCACACTCACCAAAAGCCGCTGTTACTTGTACGTGCGCACCCCAAGCATCTTGCGCTGGGGGTGCGTACATGGACATACCTATCCCTAATCCCATCCTTATCCTCAACCCTAAATCGTATCGAATCTCTAACCCTGCCCCTAGCCTTTCAACCAAAAAAATAGGAGAAAACAAAAAGGAAATCGTCGCTGCGGCATTCTAAACGGCTAACTCTGAAAATGCAGTGCGCTGGTTTTTTTTTTTGGAATTAAGAGTGACATCACTTGACACATCCTATAAATAAAATAAGCCCTGGATATGTAATCGGAAATATTTTTAGTTTCAGTACCAATTCCCATCTCCAAAATGTGTATAATAGCCTTGTTTTTCAGTTTCTCCACTCTCCTGTAAAATTTACAAAAACCGAGTTAGCCGTTTAGAATCCTGTAGCGACGAAATCTGAAAGAATAATTAATTAAGTCTGTTGTCGGGAGTATCTCGGGAAGAGCCTTTAACTCGGGGAGTCACAAAAAGCTTTAAAATACGTACCCTCCGCGCAAAAGAGTTGGGGTACGTACCTGCAAGTAACAACAATCCTCACCAAAACTTTTGAAACGCTTTTTTTGTAAAGTAGGAAAATTCTTGATACGCCATTATGGTCAGTGTGTGAGATGAGCGACAGTTTATCCAGTGAAAGGTTTGCTGGGGTGTGGCGTGAGAGAAGAGAAGCCAGGCGCAGCAAGAGGGATATGATTGGAGAGTCTAGATACGTGACACGTTGCTGAGTGGAGGTTTGGCTGGAGAAGGTCTGCGTGACATAAGGAAGCGTGTGGGCGTGAAAGAAGTTACAGCAGTTCTGGAAATAATGGTATTGATCTTCGTGTTTCTGTAAGGCTATTTGAAGCATTTTCTTGTTGTTGTTGTTGTTGTTGTTGTTATAGGTGGTAGAGCTGGTGGCGCTGCTGCTGCTGTCGCTTTTGTGTTTGTTGACGTCGATAATGATGAGATAATGGTGATACTGATGATGATTATGATGGTGATGTCCACGATGGTAGTGGTGATGATACTGACGATGATGACGTTCATGATCATGACATGGTGAGGTTGGTGATGGTAGTGGTGATGACACTGATGATGGTGTTCATGATGATGGTGGTGGTGGTGATAATAGTGGTGGTGATGATGATGATGATGGTGTGGTAATGATATTGGTGGTGGTGATGGTATATGTGGTGGTGGGACTGCTGGTGGTGATGGTGGTGGTGATGTTTCTCGTGATGTTGCTGTTACTGTCGTTGTCATCTTCGTCGATGATGATGATCATGACGATGATACAGCCATTAATATCCAGACGGCCAAAGCAGAACATTTTCTTTGACGTTGTGTGCATGCTACACTTTTGCCTTCCCTTCCCTCAACTTAACCGCACCTCCCACGATTATTTAGGATTGTAATGCTACGCCCCTGAAAAACACAGAAGGCTTATTATATTGAATTTTGATCAAGATTTATTTCAAGCCCGCCTTCCCTTTGTTAGGTTAATGACTGCATGCCTTACGGTAATCTCAATTCATGACGTTGGTACTCTCTTTCTCTCTCTCTAGTTTCTCTCTGTCTCTCTCTCTCTGACTCTCTGTCTCGATTTTGTCTGTCTCACTTTCTCTCTCGTTCTCTCTCTCTCTCCCTCTTTTCTCTCTCTCTCTCTCTCTCTCTCTCTCTCTCGCTCTCTCTCTAGCTCTCTGCCTCTCTGTCTCGATTTCTCCCTCTGTCTGTCTCATTTTCTTTCTCTGTCTCTCTCCCTGTGTTTGTCTGTCTGTCTCTCTCTCTCTCTCTCTCTCTCTCTCTCTCTCTCTCTCTCTCTCTCTCTCTCTCTCTCTCTCTCTCTCTCTCTCTCCTGTCATCGCCTAGCCGAGTCAACAGATTTTTATGATAATTTACAAAATCCAAATTACAGATAGACATAAAAATTATTTCACGTACAGTATGGATCTTTTCCCCCGTTAGATGTTTAATTTCACTTTCATATGATCTTATTCCTAACAATCTAAAAGCTGAAAACGATCCCAATATGAGACAAGACCGTGAAAGGCGGAAAGTTGCCATTATCCTGAAAACACGCCGTTAAACCTAAATCCACGCTCAAAGCGCCCACGCCTCTTGCAGTATTCTTCCTTTAGTGTAGTTTGCACATCATGTGCCTTAGGGGACGTTCAAAATAATCTTACACCTTTTTTGGGGACTTTTTGACCCCCCACCGCCACTTACACTTTTCTTACATTTGCTTCTCCCCACCCCCAATCCCGTAATATTACAATAATACATGTTATAATTATACATTGCACACGCACTCTTTCTTACAAATGACGGAAAAATGAGACTCATGTCAAAGTCAATGTCAAAATTGCCTTAAATTAGTTACATAATACTGTTAATTAGACTGATTCATGAATAAGAATACCGTAAGTTATCTCTCTTTTTATGTTATTTGTTTATTATGTTGTCTAATTTTGTATTCCTTTTTATATTCTCACCTCGCAAAGTGTAATATTACAATTGGTTCAAGACCCCCCCCCCTTTTCTTACACTTTTCTTACAGGAGCCAAACACCCCCCCCCCCCCCCCCGAGGCGTAAGATTATATTTGAACGTCCCCTTAGTGTAGTTTGCACATCATATTGCCGTAAGAAATGGTACGTCTGTTTCAATCTCAAGTAAGCAAGTTCAAAAAAAAAAAACACTAAAATTCAATTTCCTCCAACATGAGGGAGGATGTGTGGGAGGATGAGGGAGGATGTGTGGGAGGATGAGGGAGGATGTGTGGGAGGATGAGGAAGGATGTGTGGGAGGGTCCAGTGTGATTTTTTTTTTTAATATTTTTTTTTATCTTCTAGGGTATCATGTGTAAACATCAGCACCGCTGAAAGCTTTTATAATGTGCTTTATCAGTGACGCCAGATCAGCCGAAATTGGGTTAACATGCACACTCGTGGTTGAGTCTGGAGAATACTGGAGATGGCCTAAGAGGGGGACTGATACTGCGAGAGTGCCGAATACCATCATACATTTCATTACCGTTCGCGACCTTGGTTCTTTTGTTTGTTCCAACTCCACTTTTTTTGCACAACTGCAAAATTCCATGTTCAAGGTTTGTGGCTTTTGGTTTATTAAGCTGATGTTAGGGGACCGTTAAGGGGAGGGAGAGGGGGATGAGAGAGATGAGAGAGAGAGAGCAGAGAGAGTGATGAGAGGACAGAGAAGGGCGAGAGAGGGAGGTGGGAGAGATGGGAGAAGAGAGAGAAGGGATGAGAAAAGAGAGAGACAGAGACGACAAAAGAGAGAGAGAGAGAGAGATGAGAGTAGAGAGAGAGGGAGATGAGTGAAGACGGGGAAAGAAGAGGGATGAAGAGAGAGAGAGAGAGAGAGCGAGAGAGCACAGTAACATCTCCCATGGCCGCGATTGGATTCATGTTGTTTTCCTATTACTGCCATTGTTGTTCTAAACGCCACTAACAATATAACAGAAACGGAATAGTTTTTTGTTGGTTTTTTGGCTATCTTATGATAATCATTTCTCAAATTCTCTTCCGCCACAGGTATTTTCCGCCCATTTTTCTTTCATTTTTTGTTTTTTGCACACATATTTTAAGAACATTATCTTTCTATCGGCTTCTCACTGTAATAATAATATGGATCGATTTTCAGATCTACAGAAAGATTCCTGACTGATGTATCTAGGCATACTTTAACATGCGCTGGAATGTTTCGTGGTAAATTGAGGCAATTCACGAATGTTATCGAGGGTTGTTGTTTTTTTGTCTCTTATATTTCTGAAATGTAACTGTGTGGAAAACGTTGTGGAATACGTATCGCACAATATCCGGACATCCTACCTGGGACTTTTTCTTTGTTAGCCTAGGCGCGCATTATCCGATTTTGCTGGGCCGTCTAGTTGAATGATTCCGCCATGTCGGTGAGTTTCCAATGACACCTCGCATGCCAGCTAACCTCGGATCTCACGGAAACTCAGCACAGTGTCGTGGCCTCGCCGTCTAACTAGACGGCCGGCCAAAATCGGCTAGTGCGTACGTGCCGGGGGGAGGGTTATAGAAGAGAAGAGAGACACCGACAGAGACGAGGAAAGAGAGAGAGAGAAAGAGAGAGAAAGAGAGAAACAGGAGAGAGAGAAACAGGGGAGAGATAAAGAGAGAGAAACAGGAAAGAGAGAAAGAGAGAGAAACAGGAGAGAGAGAAACAGAAGGGAGAGAAAGAGAGAGAAACAGGAGAGAGAGAAAGAGAGAGAAACCAGAGAGAGAGAAGAGAGAGAGAGAGGAGTGAAGGGGGAGATCTCGCTGAAACTCAGCACAGTGTCGTGGCCTGGTCGTCCAACCAGACGAAGGGCCAAAATCGGCTAGCGAGTACATGCCGGGGGGGGGTGGGAGAAGAGAAGAGAGAGACCGACAGAGACGAGAAAAGAGAGAGAGAGAGATAGGGAGAGAGAGACAGGAGAGAGAGAGATGAGAAAAGAGAGAGAGAGATTAGTGAAGAGGGAGAAACAGGAGAGAGAGATGAGTGAAGAGGGAGAAACAGGAGAGAAAGAGAGAGATGAGTGAAGAGGGAGAAACAAGAGAGAGAGATGAGAAAAGAAAGAGAGAGAGATGAGTGAGGGGGGAGAAACAAGGAGATGAGTGAAGAGGGAGAAACAAGAGAGAGAAAGAGAGATGAGAAAAGAAAGAGAGAGAGATGAGTGAAGAGGGAGAAACAGGAGAGAAAGAGAGAGATGAGTGAAGAGGGAGAAACAAGAGAGAGAGAGAGAGATGAGAAAAGAAAGAGAGAGAGATGAGTGAGGAGGGAGATGTCACGGAAACTCAGCACAGTGTCGTGGCTTCATCGTCCAACCAGACGGCCGGCCAAAATCGGCTAGAGCGTACATGCCGGGCTCTATGGTTTAAAGAAATGAAAACCCAATTAGATTATGTTAGATTAGATTTTTTTTTTTTTTCAATATAAGTAAGTGAATATCTACTTTCAATTAGAAAAAAGCAAAAATCATTTAGAAAAATGGAAGTTTATTGGGTTTTTTTTTCTTTTAATATCGTACATCCCTCGAACAAAAAACAATAGCAAATAGGATTTGCTAACACAGTGACTGATCTACATCTCCCTGAGGTGACTATCAACTTTCCCTAAATTTCTTGAAATTTCCCTCCTATACCTAGTGCAAATCTTTTCTTTCATCTTTACTGTGTAGCACCTGTTTGCTTCTGATTTTATTTTCGGTTTTTCTTTTAATTTGTTTTTAATACCGTAAATACCAAGTGGCAGAATTAGGACGTAGAAATAAGTGGATTTTTTAAAAGGAAGCGCATATCCCTACAACATGTTGTACGGATATGGACAGTGCATATCCGTACAACGCACACAATTCGATGACGTAGAACACACACCGGAATATTATATTACTGACCTTGTTAATTTGCATAGTTTTTAAAAATATGAATCGGCTTAGTAGCAAAACAATCCGACTTCTGCTCGGAGATTGCGTGATCTGCGCTAATAATACGGATCTACTTGAGTGTACGTCGATCACCAGTGGCTACCCCAACCCCTTTTCGCCTGATTAGTCAATCTGACTACCGCCCATTGATACAAACTGACCAGACCCTCACGCCCCCAGGTCCATCTGACTATTCCATGTGTTGTCACTTTAAATTCGTGAACACCATAGCAAGTTTTGTTTCAGCAAACCTTCACCAGTCGCGCTTTTTGGTAAACATGTTGTACGGATATGCACTGTCCATATCCATACATCATGTTGTACGGATATACACTTCCTTTTAAAATCATTTTTGTCTCTGGCCGATAACGCTGGCGAAAAATCAGACCCTGGTTTCAAATGGCTACTGCGTTGAAAGAATAATTTAGCACTCTGTTGTCGGTACATCTTCAAAGACATTGAACTTAAAAACTATTTTTAGCCACCATCTGCAGCTTTGTCACCGAAAACAAAGAGAGTAAGGCAGATTATTTCGAGACACTGGAATAATTTTGTAGTTGGCTACTTTTTCATTTGCATCCTATTAACTGTGTTGCTTCGCTTGTGACGTATTTAACCCTTTGCTTGCCATGTCCGGAAAGTCACAATTTTGAAAATCTTGTTACATTTAGATATACTAGAGGCCTGCTGACACTGAGGATAAACAGATGTGATTTTTAAGTTTGAGTTTCAATCACCAACGCGTAAACTGGGGTACATAACGAAAATTCCTGTCACCTATTATATATTTCAGTAACTTGCAACCTTTGGCATGACTAACTGACCAAACTATACACTCTTCAGGCCTTAAATTTGGCAGGAAGGTGGCAATTGAGATTAGGAAGATGATGGCTATAATTAAAGTTCAGTTTGGTGCATAATGTTGTGGTGCGCATGAGTTCTGAAGCAAGACTGTAGTTTATTACTTTTATTATACTGGGGGGGGGGGGGAGGGGGGGGGGATCACATGATTGTTTATTCTGGGCCATGCCCGGTTGGTCATCTAGTACATTTTAATTCTAGTCGAAGGAAATGCGTCCCTCTTTTTTTGTCCGGCTCAAAATGTCGGAACACTTTCTTCTGTTCAACTCAGCTGTGGCTTAAAATCAACGAAAGTATTGAGAATATAACGAACTTCGAGACTTTTAAAATATGTCCATGTATACCATTACGTCTTTCTGTGTGTAATATGATCTGTTGTAGAATTTCAGGCTCACCGGTTATTAAAAAGCCGTTCATGATTACACTGGAGTCCTTACTTCCTTCATAGTATGATGATTACAACAGTCTTTGAAAACTGTTAGTGTGAATCTTGACATAATGAAACATATTGGTTTCTAAATCTGATTTTCACTTTTCTAAAATGTCATAGGCCACATAACAAATGGCTATTCATGATTGTACACTGCTGGCATTCCAAGTGTTAACACGAAGCTCTAAAACGTTGAAAATGCGGTAGTAATGGCTGGAAGAGAAGCTTTGAAACGGCCGCATTTGCATTGAAAAGCATTTGCTTTTTAATTTATTTTTCGACATCAAAGCACCATCATTAGGATGTAAAAACCTTTCGGTATTTCGTGCTGGAAATTCTCTTCATGAAGTTGGCGGTTTCCCTTTACCTCGCCGGGAAATCTCTGTGGAAAATGGAAATCTCCCAGAACAGAACGCAATGGTTATCTCAGTATGGAAACATGGGGGTGTGCGGAGCATTTCCTATTGGATTTTGTTGACTGTATTGTTATGTACATCATCATGTTTGGGTCTATATTTTACGAGGTTCGCTGCCCTTGGCATTTACACCTCGTTTTTCTTATTTTTGTTTCTGTGTGTTTGTATGTCAGGTGTTCGTTTTTTTTAGAAGTTTGCCCGGGGCAGCGGCCTTGTTCGGCCTGCTCTTCTGGACTCTTTATCTATTCATGTATCTTTTACGTGCGTAACGTGCACATGGGTCCTCTGAGTTTTCTGTCGTTTCCGAGGACACTAGGCACTCGATCCTATCTACTGTAGGACCAGGGACAGGAATATACCCCCCCCCCCTTTTTTCCCCCCGAAAAAAAAATAATAATAAAAAGTTCCAACGTGCCTGCACCGGCCGCGGATCTAACCCAGTACCTTCGGCATGAGCGGTGAGCACCTTGCTTGCCTCTAGACCAGGGGTCACCAAACTACGGCCCCGGCCCGCGACGTCAGTTCATCCGGCCCGCCATGGTACTTGATTTTTTTGGATAAAACCATGGATATCTAGAACTACGGGATGGACAATTGCTTATGCAGCCCGCGCTTGTAAGTCTGTCAGTTATCCGGCCCTCTGTGAAAAATGTTTGGTGACCCCTGGTCTAGATCAACGTTTCTCCGTATGTGCATAACATGTTTTTCTACTTATTTTAAATACTGTCGTCTGAACATTGTTTTGCTGAGCCTTTGTGATTTCTAGTCGGCCCGGGCAAGATAAATCTCGCAAATTGTCAACATACGAAGCCCAGCTGTATATCTAGATCTAAGTCGCATGGCACTTGGATTCGATACAAAAACTAATACATCGTCTGTAAAGGCACAATTCTTTGCACAATACACAGATGTAATTTGGCTAACATTCGGCAGGCAGTATGTTAAGAGCTAGAGGTGTAAGGCGAAATTTCAGGTCACACGTTTCGATTCTACTCGACGAAAATGGGTTTCTTATTTTGAAGCTTTAAAAAATTCGTAAATAAACAATATTAAACACTGAATTTTGTCCCAAAAGAAATGTGTCCATGCAATTAAAATGGTCGAAAATTAAAGCAGTACCCAGAGTTTCATCATTTTTTTAATTCGCGTAGTCGCGAAGTTTTAGCTGCTGACATGTTCACCCTCTGGCTCCATTAACAGTAAGATGTGCAGCCTTCATGTCTCTGGAATTAGTTTCACACTCACTTTTAAAGAGTAAAAGGAGATTGTTGCTGTTGTTCTTGTTGTTGTTGTTGTTGTTTGTTGGTTTCCCTTGTTTCAGAGAGGGGAGGACTTAATGAGCCTCAAATCCCGTGGCCTGCGAATTAATAATGCATGCCGGAACAAAGAGATTTAGAGAACTTCTGGAGACAATTTCGGTCCCTGGGGCAGGGGACGGGATGGAGGTTGGGGGAGTTAGAATGGAGTCTAAATGGTCTTTTCCACAGCATCCGCTCAGCCATTTTTACTGAGAATGACATATGAAAACTCACTTTGCCTCTATAGCGGTGAGGAGCTGGAGAGGAACGGATGTTTTGGACGTGTATACAGAGGCAAAGAGTGTTTTACTTTTTCTTACGTCATTTTCCATAAAAATAGCGGATGCTGTGGACAAGACCAGTTAAGTTAAGGTCCAAATCTGAAGACTCGAAAAATGGAAAAAGTTAACATGTTGATGATTACAAACACGATAATATTTTTTTTTTTCCATAAGTTCCCGCAGTAGAGTTTGATTTTTTTGCAGCGCTTCAATTTAAATCTTAACTTCACCCTCAGATTACCTCAAGAATAAGTTAAATGGGGCCTCTGGCTGCAGTTTTAACATCAGCAGGGATATGATGTATAATCTATGGCTGATGTTATAAGTACGTAAGTACCCCAATCGTTTTGCGTATGGGGCGCAGACGTATAATTGTATGTACCTATCTCTAACCATGTCCATAGCCTCAACCCTAAATCTTACCGAACCCCGAATCATTCTCCTTACCCTTTCAACCAAAAAACAGGAGGAAAACAACAAAACAAATCTGATAGAATAATTAATTAAGGCTGTTCTTAAGACTATTTCGGCCGGAGCTCTCTAGCTCTAGACTCACAGAAGGCTTTAAAATACGTGCCCCTAGGGCAAAACACATCGGGTATGTGCGTACAAATAACAACAATCTTAATTTATATACCTAATATTTCATTGACATTTTGATGTTCTGGCCAACCTTTTCCATCTTTGGAGACATTGGTACTGGGCGATTTGTCATGTTGATCAATGATATCAGATTCTTCCTTAAAAAATTGCAGGTTTTAATCAAAGAGATGAGATGACTCCTACAGAGTTGCTATGTGCAATCAGTGATATGAAACTTTTGTGGGTGTAAACTATATGAGATAGTTCCTGAAAAAATCAGCGACTTTAATCATTAGTATATAAAAAAAAAAAAAAAAGTCTTTGAATATCCGAGACACTTGCTAAGACGTCTCATGATAAGACGTAGTGCTTTTTTAACAAAATTGAAAAATATTAATTCGTATTAGATGCAGACTAATAAACCTTAAATCCCATTTTATCAAGAAAATTAAACTGAATTGGATTAAGCTGGGCCTTTTCATATGTACGGAAATGGCAACGGAAACGTGAAAACCCTTATAGTAGTGAAATAGAAAGAATAGTTTCATGTCGTTGCGGTACATATGGAAACACTCTTTCATTTAATTACTCGATCCTACCTACCAAAGGATCAGGGACACGAATTTTTGCCTCAAACAAAAAAAAAATATCCCAACATGCCTGCACCGACCTGGGTTCGATCCCGGTACCTTCGGCATGAGAGGCGAGCGCCTTGCCGCTAGACCAACACGTCCCCAATCAAAACAGGCTGGTGCCAGCCAAAACTCATATTTCCGAAACATAATCGCCAGTTACCAGTACTATGTCAATCTGGTTTAATGTTTTGATCAAACGGGACTCAAGGCTTATCATTCTGCATCAGACACGAATAAATATTTTTCGATTTTCCCTTAAACAGCTATGTCATATCATTGATTATTCCCAGGTATTCTTTCAGGAAATGTCTCGTGCACAGTTCGAGTCGGTGAGATTTTTTGCCTGCTAATTCTGGAAGACTTTGACAATGCTTAGATGTAGGAGAAAAGGTTTGTAGCACGCAAAGTCCGGAGTCAGGAACAAAGGGCAGGAAAACCATCCATTAAAAAAAAAAAAAAAACTCCACACGGATGGAAAATGAAAGAAATCCTGACATGAGTGAATCTTCGTCATATTAAAATACCAAGTTTAGTGGCGCACTCAGTCAAGTCTTGGCTTTAATGTAAAATGTGGGACGATGGCGTTAAAAAAGTAGTGTGTCTCGCTAACCGGGCACTGTCAAAACTATTTTGATTCAACCGGAGGAAAGAGAGCCCCTCCCCCTCCTCTTTCCTCCCCCCCCCCACCCCCTCCAACTGGGGCAAGACAGACTCAAAACAGTTTGGTTTCGGTGGGCCATCAGCTTAACAAATGAAACGATATCTGAAACGGAAATAATGTTTACTTGACTAACTTACCTAAACCCTTGAACCCCGAGTGGGGCATAGGTCATCTACCAAGGTCGGCCTGGCGAACGATGCTGCCTTGGGGTTTCCGGAGTGTATGTCCAAGCCACCCCCACTTTCTCCGTTTGATTTGCGTTTCCACTGGCTCTTGCTCTGACTGTTCCCACAGCCATTCGTTGGTGACTTTGTCGTGCCAGCTGAAATTGTGTTTAGGTCACTTATAAATTTACCCATAGGCGGTAAATTAGACGTAAACTGTACGGCCTGTGTTATGTGTCTGCTCCACTCCGTTATACGAATCAAAGGCTCTGTTGTGACCGTTCTCCTGGGACGTGGTTTACCATGGACTCCACAGCGGTCACAATGCGGCCAATGTATTAGAATGCATTATACATAAATCCTGCTCAGTGTTCATTAGCTGGGCTTGGTGCATACATAAGCCATGATCGCTGGCCCTGTATGAAGTTTATGAACCTTCCCAAGTAGGAAAGACCTAATTTTACAGGTGAACAAAAAAAAACTGCTTTACTTGAAATGGCCGTATGGGAAGAATGACATAAAAGACGACAGAGGACAAAGCTTTGCACTGAATTGATACCTAGAATAGGAAAGAGAACAAGAGGACGCCCCGAGAGACGATGAAGAGATGATATTGTACAGACAGGTGGACATGCGTGGACACGACGGACGGAAAACAGAGAAGAATGGAGATCATTGGCAGAGGGCTACCATCCTGCAGTGAACGAACAAGGCCTAACAAGAAAACAAGACAAATACATTTTTTAGTGATATAAGTTTACATTAATTTGAAATATAGAATCGCTTTTTTTTATCAATTTTAGAAATAATATTCCTCCAAGGAGCTCATAAAATATTTGTGGAAAAAGTTACCATCTGCAGTTTGTGAACATGCGGTTTCATCATGGGCCCAATGATAATCATGTTTTCGTGACGCAAGTTAGATGACCTCACCAGCTCAGCACTGTAGGCTGGATGTTTCTGAAAACATTCACAAGGGAAAGTTTCATACTACAGAGCTGATCAGTAATAATAAGCATTATCCCCCGCATCAACTGCTCTGTGCCGTTCATACGTACAAAAACATTCTATCCAAGTGGCAGGTGAAACAACACAGAAATACTGTTGAATTTCCAATAATTTGGCATTTTATCTATTATATCTCAGTGCTTCCTAATAGCCTTACTAACTGATTAATGGCATTCAGACCTGGCCAATATGCAATGCTGGGTCCTCCCAAGATTAAAAAAAAAAAAAAAAAGCTGGCTGGAAATATGAGTCACTTAATTAATTTATAATCTGGTGATCTGGGAATTATCTAGATTGGTTTGTGGCCTCTCTGGCTTTCAGGTCCTACAATGGTGCAGACTGGACTATTACTTCATTCACTGGGACCAGTTCAGTGTGTAATGAATGAACTCGGGGCAAATGTTCTAGACTGTCATTAACTGGAATGAGCTGCCATGGATCAGGAAAATGTCCGCTCTTGCTACTTCCGGTTATCCTTAATTACTATTGGACAATTTGGCTCGAGATGCATTGCCAGAGAATCGTTCAGGCATGATGAGTGGGGTGAAACCTCTCTGTAGAGCGACATTGCCAGATAAGACCAGCAAATACTGTACAACTGCTTGCCTTTTTGTATGTGAAATGTAATGTTTTTTCTATTCATGTTTTGTTACCCACGCAACGTAGGGTGAAGAAAACTGTGTTTTTGTCATGCACACAAAACAATAGTATTCCAACTCCAAAGTAAATCCATCAGTTTGAATCATTTAGAAGATCAAACATGGGCTGATTCAGATGCGATACACAATTTGGTATTAAAACATTTGGCCTTAAATTAGTATGACATTACATACGCGTGGACTACTCTAGCAGTGTATCGGTCTTAGCTCCCATAAGTCAGTGTTATTTGATATAATGAATGTAGGGGAAGTCTTCCCTTTGATATACTATTATTTGGCATCCATTTCTTAATGCTAGGAAGATTGGACTTCAGATTTATGGGAAATAGAGTAAGAACGGTATCACAAGTGATAGTTCTGTAATGACCTCAGGCTTCCTACAGATATCTAAAATGAAATAAAGCTCTTATTAAGTACGAAGTATAATGTTGTCACGGAGTCATGCAAAAGGTTTTCGTGAACTGGGACATCTATGGTGGATCTGGCGAAATCGGGCTTAAGGTGAAACAATTTATACCTAGAAATCAAAGTAAGATATTTCTGAGATGCTTTCAGGCAACAGATTTTAACTGAATCTGTGGCTAATCTTTCATTTTGCAAGCAAATCTCTTCCTTAGTTTCGCCCCTTTGGAGTGATTTTCTTAGGGATTTGGTCTTTCACCTTAAGCTCGATTTCGCCAGATCCACTCACATCAGATCTCTTTTTCTTGTCAGTGCATAACACTGAAAATGCACTTGTGCTGTAATTCAACATTGTGCATCATTGCGTTGTTTCATCAGTGTTAAGGTTTCTTGTAGCTTATAAACTGGCAAAAGAGGTGCTTTTAAGGAGCAAGATTATTACTATATCTTGGGCTAGTCGCCCACAAAGTCAAGTCTGTTTTGCGGTCGGTTTGGATACAGACTGGAACCTCCATTGAATCAACTATCGGGACAGAGTTGACTCAGTGTCAGTAGTGCACACGACCCTGTTTAGCTTCACAGCCCACAAGACAGACTTGACTCAGTGCCCTATTGAACAATACTTAAGCCGCGTTTCCACGTGTACAGAAAACGGATACGGAAATGGAAACGTCAAAAACCTTACAAGAAGTGAACAGAGAGAATACTGTCATTTGCACGGGAATGCCGTTTCCGTACACATGGAAAAACTCTTTCTTTTGTATTTTTTTATGGATTTTTGACGTTCTCGTTGCCGTTTCCGTTTCCGTACACATGAAAATACAAATGAAGTTTTGTTAAAGTTAAAAGTTCCAACATTGATGCAGGTTTTACATAGTCACCATTACCGCATGCTATTCCCACCATCTTAACCTCACTATCTATATAAAAATAGGGCTTTCTGTTGCTTTGGTGTTAGGAAAAGAATCGCTAGCAAAAGTGACAGGCAAAAAAAATCATGACTTTCGTCCTTGTTTGTTCTATCTCCATTTTCTAAAAAAAAAAAAAACTAGAGATCTTTTAATGTGTAGAAGAGATGTAACAAATGAACACTTTTGACACTTGTTTAAAATGCGGTGTGGCACTTATCAAGCTTTTTCACGGTGCGAATTTATTCCAACTGCTAAATTCATAACACTAAAGCCGCAAACGTCGAATTTCTCAGCTGTGCATAAAGTGGAGTTGGAGCGAATGAGAACTACGGCCGCGAAAATGTAGATATGTGCAAAGGATACACCGCACTGTCTATGATTCACAAACAGATGGTATGAGTTCCTGTTCTTCTGATGCCATTCTGGTACTATGAACTCTTTAATCACAATTTCTTTTCCAACTCCCATTCACACTCACTGCACTCCCCAATCTGCCCTCTCTGATTAACAATTAACCCAAACATCGTTTCTGCGAGAAGCCAAGATCCACAATTTGTTTTAATAACTTTTACATTCGTTTACAAAACTTTTTGCAGATCTATACAAAACAACTTTATTAGAATTTTGCCAGTGTGTTAAAATTACATGAATGTGTTTAATTCTGTGTTAAACCATACAGCTCTGAATATGAAACATAAATAAGGAAAGCGTACCCAAATAAACCGTGAAGAGCGCAAAGTGGCCGTTATCGTGCCGAGGTGCCGTAAAACCCAAACTCAAACTCAGAACTCAAACTCATATGTCATAATGTGACGTCACAAAACGTGTTCACATCCGCCATTTTGTTTTGCCTGACGCAAGGTCGTTAGTAGGGACGCTGGCTAACATTCCTTGCATTACATCTAGTAAGGTCACCCACTCACTTTTTTAAAACAACCTTATCAAATGTGGACTATGTAATACTGCACTGGGTGAATTCAACTTATCATGTAAACACCAAAGACCGTCTTAGGGTGGGGTAAGCAACGGAATTTTAGATAAAACAAGATGGCGCGTAGAGCTTTACAGCGGACATCCACGAATTCCTAATGGTAGATCTGGGTTATTGGTTCGTCTGTAATTCCCATTAATAGTTTTTACGGACAATACTTCTGTACGAAATCTTTTTTCAATCCCCTCCTCTTACAACGCCTCTGTATTGGGTAAAAACGATAGCTAAGTCCGTCTGGAACTAATGGCAGAAAGCACACTGTCTGTCAAGCCCCGATCTCGTGGGATCAGGAACAAAATGACAACTAACATTCAAGACTTATCTCTTGAAAACACAGGAATAAATCAACGAATGTTAACCGCTACCGATAAGCATGGCCATCTTTATGTTTCCCAAAGCCTAGTCATTAGGGAGGGAAAAAAATATTAGAACTGGAACAGGAAGGGGCCAACTATCGTTAAAGTATGGGACAAATCGCTGGAGCCGAAGAGTAGCTGGCCGTGTGGGGGATATAACTTGTCCAAGAGGGGATTTTACATTAGAGTTCTTCGTATGCTCTGATGAAGTGTGAAAGCATTTGGAGGAGTTATGAGATTTAGTCGTCTTTTGGGCCCATTATGTTATGTTGTTGTTGTTTGTGTGTGCTGTGTGTGTATGTGAATGTCAGGGGGAGAGAGACATAGAGGAGAGATTTGTTTTAATGTGTTCTTATTGCCGTCAGTCTCTTGATCCCTTCTTTAAATTTTCGTCCTGCATAAGATCTTTTCAGTATTTCTGTTTGACTGATGTAGCGCCTATGTTTTATCTTTACATCTGTCCAGCTGTCCTTACGTCCATTCAACGATCCACCCACCCATCCATCCATTCGTCTATCGTCCATGCACCCATCCATCCTTCCACCATCCGTCCGCCCATCTATCCATCCATCCATCCATCTATCCATCCATCCATCCATCCATCCTTCCATCCATTCATCCATCCGTTCATCCTTCCACCATCCGTCCGCCCATCTATCCATCCGTCCATCCATCCATCCATCCATCCATCCATCCATCCATCCATCCATCCATCCATCCATCTATCCATCCATCCATCCATCTATCCATCCATCCATCCATCCATCCATCCATCTATCCATCCAACCATCCATCCATCCATCCATCCATCCATCCATCCATCCATCTATCCATCCATCCGTCCATCCAACCATCCATCTATCCATCCAACCATCCATCCATCCATCCATCCATCCATCTATCCATCCGTCCATCCATCCATCTATCCATCCATCCATCCATCTATCCATCCAACCACACCCTGGTCAGTTCGCATGTCCCTCCACTCGCCCGTCATTTCATATCTTTCTTGTGACTGTTCGTCACCAACCCTGTATTTATTTCGTCACCAACCCTGTATTTATTTCGTCACCAACCCTGTATTTATTTCGTCACCAACCCTGTATTTATTTCGTCACCAACCCTGTATTTATCAATCTCCCTGTAAATTTTAGCTTTACAGCTGACCAGTCTCTTTTTCCCTGAAATATCCAGACATTTCTTAAAGTATGCAACGCTGACTGATTAAAATGCCTGTGAGCTGCTCATGGGTAACTTACTCAGCTCAAGTAATACGCAAATAAAAATACACATGATATGTCATTTCTTAGATGTCCAATCAGCTGATTATGAGAAGCCGTGAGGTTTTTTATTGCTGTTGTTATTGTTGTTGTTGTTGTTGTTGTTTTCATTTTACTGTTTTCTTACGCATCCGCAATACCTGACTTAGTGGAAACGTTTAACCTAAAGAGTTAAGATTGTTACGGCTACGCAAAACAGAAACTGTCTGGAATTGAATCCGCCGCTCGAAGCAGTGTTTCTTTGTGTGGTATGCTGTTGTGAGTTTTCCAACTGGATTGGTCCGACAGTATATGTGTGTGAGTAATGTTCTTATTTGTTGTGTGAGCAATGTGCATATGAACAGTATGAGTTAAGAGACCTGTGTGACTCTGGTATTGTATCTACTGTAGTGCTGTTACTGAAGCTGTGGCAACAGATTTCCTGACAACAGGAAGTAACATCTTATCTTAAACCCAAACGACCAACAACAACTTGAGTAGGAGAATCTACGAAAGGCCCCATAACGGAATCAGTTACTCTTGGGCTAGTGACGCGCTAAGTCAAGACTGTTTTTCCTGACTTTTCGTGTGGCAAGTGGACTGCGTTGTCCTTCTCACTATAGACAAAGATACATAGTATGAAAAGAATGCTTTGATATAATGATAAATTTATGGTGCAAATTTGTGACAGTGCTACTACGGCTTACAAAAAGAAAACATACCAGAATTTGAGCGATTGAGGTTATAATTTCACAATGAGTGACGTCAATCAAGGCCTATGGCGATAGCTGAACAGCGAACAAAATTCAATATTTTCCTTATTTGGCTTTGTAAAATACGGCACTTTCCATGACTTCCGCGCGTTTACCGCTAGGTGGTGGTGCGAAATCTGTGCAGGCTAAAAGCACTAGCTCTCTTATCTTATCAGCTGTAGTATTTTTGCTATAGTCCAGCGGCGTCAAAACTGTCTTACGTTGTATAGGAAGACATTGTGCAGTTAGTCAAGAGAGTCGCAAAACATATTTAACTTCGGGCAAGCATATCATTGTTCTACCTTATACCTACTTGAAATCGCATTTTTATGTTACCTTATTTGGGAATCGTGCTTTGAAAATGTCTACGTTTTCGCCCAAATGGCCCGCCTATCATTAACAAATGGGAGGAGCATTCACGCCGTAATCAGAACGATAGTTGTAGAAGAGAATGGGCTTTGCCAGTGGACAAATCCATTGTGCCGGTATCGATTCCAGACATGGAATGCAACGGTTTTTTCCAACAGGGGTACGAATTTGATTAAACAGAAATGCTGTAGTGTTTCTCACAATACAGTCTGAGCCATTATCGGTAACTGAGTGTTGTGGTGCAATTTCAGTCTGATAGTTACCTGTATCAAGGTCAGCATCAAGCCTCTTTCTGAATTCCTGAATGCAAACGAAAATCAGATCACTTGAGTAATTATTTCGGGACGCCATAGACGTAGTCAAAATGTTCTTGTGTTTATGCTATTGTTTCTAATCACGTATCAGATCGTATTGCTGCTGTTCGTCTCATCTATCTATCTATCTATCTATCTATCTATCTATCTATCTATCTATCTATCTATCTATCTATCTATCTATCTATCTATCTATCTATCTATCTATCTGTCTATATATCTATCTATCTACCTATCTATCTATCTATCTATCTATCTATCTATCTCTCCCTTTCTTTCTCTCTGTCCCTCGCTTTCTCTCTCTCTCTCTTCTCTCTCTCTCTCTCTCTCGCTCTCTTTCTCTCTCACACACACTCACTCAACTTTTCTCTCTCTTTCTCTCTTTCCTTTTTCTCTTCTCTCTCTCTGTCTCTCTTCTTCTCTCTTTCCCTGTCCGTTTCTCTATCTCTTTCTCTCGCTCTTTCTCTTTCTCTCTTTCTCTCTCTTTCTCTCTCTCTCTCACTCTCTCTCCTTCTCGCTGTCTCTTTCTCTATCCCACCCTCTTCCTTTCTCTCTTCCTCTGTCTGGCTGTCTCTCTCTCTCTCTCTCTCTCTCTCTCTCTCTCTCTCTCTCTCTCTCTCTCTCTCTCTCTCTCTCTCTCTCTCTTCTCTCTTTATCCCTCCCTTTCTCTCATCCTCAGAGTGTTGCCACTTGGGAAAACACAGTTTCCTTACCGTGCTCTAATGCACAATTTAAACACGACAATAAACAGCAGATTCTCAACCCGTGCATGAACCACGCCCCTCCGTCTATCCATTGGCCACAAAATCCACCAATTACACTGTTTTCTATACAATCACAAAACATCAAGAAAAGGGTTGGCAAATTCTTTCTTTTTTTTTTTTGCATAGCAAAGGTGGAGATCACCAGAGAGGACCACACAAAACCATAGCAAAGTTATCGTTTCTGAACTTGACTTTGAGTTTGAGTTTCGAGAAAGGACGTCGACAAGATAACATTCACGTTGTGCTCGGAAGAAGCAAGACCATGGACAGAATGTAACAGTATGGCAGGACCGTAGGAGAACCCTACCAGTATTGCTCACCAGGCACCGGCGTTTTCGAATTGGAAATATCCGCTGTGCAGCTGTCCTGGTGTTTCGAGACTCTCCTCACTGTAAGAGCTAAACCAGGACGTAATTATGATATTTGTACCAAAAAAAAAAATTGCTAATCTTTTTCCAAGCATGCGGGACAAACCGATAAAGGTAAGTAGAAACTGTGGGTGGGTGGGTGGGGGTGGGGGGGGGGGAGAGAGAGATAGAGAGACAGAGCACTAAGAAATCACGTCAGAACAAATGTGAGGTCATTATGTGCCTCGTTAATGCTCCGATCAGCGAAGCCGGAGTGAAAGTTAAAGAGGTTCTGTTTCTCCTCCTTCTTCTTGGCAGGGCGGTCGGTGCCGTAGCAGAGGTCGTGGGTTCGATCTCCATCTTGATCAATTGTTTTTCTTCTCTCTTTGACTCCCGCTTCTTTTTTCTGAGCGATAATTAGGCACATACACTTCTAACGGCCTCACGTTTTCTCAGAACGATAATTGGGTCCTTTCGTCAGTGAAATGTCTTACAATTGGGTGTATTGCAGAAACAATGGCTATCAGTAACTCAAATACCCCACCATACTTTATATGAAAAGGTTTTCTTTGGGGGGGGGGGGGGTAATCATACTAATCCCGGAAATGCACGGTTAGCTGCTGGCAGACAAGACGTGCATACTATAATTTCTGTATTTTCTGAGTAAATCCGGGAAGACACAGTCAGCTTCTACCATTATCTCTCGGGTGTACATTTTGTTGGCAACAATTGGCATGCAGTAACGTGTCGGGCTTAGTATGATACCACCCTAAATGTCTGAAATTGTATCTGATCCGATTGGTGCGCCATCTTTTCACTCATGACCTTGTCACGTCGTGCTTGCTGTGTTGAATTCGGAGAGGCCTAGGCTATCTGACGGACTCCGTTCTGCGTGCGTTTCGGAGCCGACGTGTACCTGAATAAGAAAAACAGACGTTAACTACGAACGTTTCATTAGCGTACGTGGATTTGACGAAACCATTGTCACAACAAGTACAGAAGAGCAAAGAAAATTGTGAAGAGAGTGAAGTGCTAGCTGAACAGTTCCTTAGCCTGAAAGAATGTGTCCTCGGAGGCATAGTGGTAAGTACTCCCCGCCTGTCATGCGGGACACCGGGGTTCAATCCCCGCGGGAGGAATTTTTGTCACGTAAAGCTGCTTAGTTAAGAATCAGACTGTGGTTTTCAAGATAGTGAAAAATCAATGACTTGGGAAACTGGTCATTGTTAATTTGCTTCAGATTGCTTCCTTATTTTCCGTTATGATATTCTCCTTCGATGAACGGGACAGTTACTAGTACAAACAAACAAAAAAATATTTTGATTCATTATGTTTTTTGTAATAAGCCTAAGATAACTGTAAAGACAGCCTGGCTTGGGAGAAATCTGTCTGGAGAATCGCGCCAGACTACAAATTGGGCATGCCCTTAGCTCTGAATGTGCCCAGTATCATACGGCTTCTTTGAGACATAATCGTCTTTTTGTGGTGTCCAGTGTGTTTTTGCGGCTGGCATGTTCAAATTTGGGGGGGAAAGTGTTGTCCCTGATCCTATGGTAGGTAGGATCGAGCACCTAGTCTTCTCGGATAAGGACGAACAACTCGACACGTTGAAGATACATTGGCAGTTGGAAATCGAGAAGAGCAGGCCTAACAAGACCGCTATCTGGGAAAAAAAAATGCCAACCACAAAAATACACAAATAACATTAACAAGAAAAATGAAAAAAAGAATAGGGAGGTGTAAATGCCCAAGAGCAACGAACCCCCTAAAATAATTACCTAAAACTCTCGTGTCGAGTATTGAGGGATAGACAGGCACACCGGCACACAAAATGACAGAGAGAGAGAGAGAGAGAGAGAGGAGAACATGACAGTCAAACAGCTGCAGTAGGTGATCTGATGCACGATGAGAAGTAGTAACTGTGAACCCACAAACACAAGCATGCACAAACTCATGGAAATCGTGACTGCTTCTCTGGCGCCAATAAACAATTGCTGAAGCAAAATTACCAGAGGAGGAGAGTCTCAGGGTAGTTGTTGTTGTTGTCGTGTTGTTTTCCTTTGTTTGTTGGGGTTGTTGCTGTTGTTTGTAGGGACGGGGCTTAGGGGTAAGCCAGACCAAGACTGACGAAGCCCCCAGATTGATGGCTCGTAACCTAATCATTGTGCATCACCCTAAAACTGTACTCACTGTCTACACCACGGTGGCGTGGGCAGTGGGTAGTGCTTTAGTGTTTTAGTGTGATGCATAATAATTAGGCTGCGAACCACCAGTTTGGCGCCAGGCCTGGCTTACCCCTTAGATAGGGATCAAAGTTTTGAAGAGGGTAACAAAAGACAAAAACAAAAAGAAAGGACTGAAAATGGCTGCTTTAGAGAGCAAGCGTAAGGGATACAAAAAGTCCGTGGATCTGACGAAATCGGGTTTAAGGTGAAAGACAAATTCCCGAGTAAACCTCTTCGAAGTAACTTTCGATTTCTGTTCTATAGCTCAGTTCAGAGATATCTAAATTTATTCCAGTGAAAATGAAATTATTTCTAAATGGTATTTCTTAATATCCATCATGTCATTAACAGTGCTTAATGCGACTTGCCAAAAATATATTGTTAAGATTGACTACTGAACTTCAAGATCATTTTTTTTTTCAAGAAAATGGCTCTTACCATCTTTCACTTCAAAAATTCATAACTTTGTTCAGAAATTCAGAAATTGAGACATGAAACTGTAATAAAAGCAGAGATGTTATTTCACAATATTACAAAAAAAGTCACCTTTAGCCCCGGTTTTGTCAGATCCACCTGTAAATGCAGTTTATTCTCCGCTTGACGGTTCTGTAAGCTTCAAAGTCTCCTGAGCTCATGATTATATCAAACAACGCACCGGTTTTCACTCATGTTTTTCTTTTTTTAATTGCCTGTGTTCCCTTTGTTTCGCTATTTCCCTGTCAATGTTCTTTTTGTGTACAACAAACAGCCTGAGGGAAGGAGTGCAGAGGACAGCGCCGAAAGCAAATTAATTATGTTAGGAAAGAAGCTTGCTCGGTGTTAATGACTGGATGCGTCCTGAGAGCAATGCAGCGAGCTGTTCGTTGGCAGAAACCACACTTTCTGTAGGCAGCAGCTGTACATTCTGCTACAGGTTGAACACGTTTAGAATTGAACTTTGACCCGGCAGCCATTTTACACGTACTCATGGCTTACTAAAGCCATGCACGTACTCCAAGATCAAGGAACATTGGCGTCCTATAGTGGAGACTTGCTAGATCCTGTTGCGAAAAAGAAAAAAAAAAACAGGAAAAAAACGACAGAATCAAACATTGTAAAGCATAGATGGCGTTAATCTATACATGCTGGCAAAGGACAAATGGCCGGCCAACAACCGACCGAGCTGCCAAACATCACATGTCCGAACATTTTTTATTCTTTACTGCCAAACGCAGTGCCTACACATTTGATCAGTTCAGAGTAAGCGGATTCTTCCGAACTATGGAACTGGAAATGCATTTTCTGTTGTATAATTATGACCTTGATCCACAAAGGTTTTCTTCTCTCACCCAGTTCCTCTGCTATCTTCCCGTCCCATGTACGAATCCCTGGTACAGAAAAAAGGTTTTGCTTTGTCCGACGCTCGATATCGACAACCACAGTAGCACAAAATGGTATGGTAAACATTTACCATAGCATTTACCAACACAATAGCGGGCGGAAGTAAATAAAGAGGGTGTGTGATGTCATGCTCGTTCAGTCTATATATCTTCGGATAATTATTTTCCATATTGTTGCATGTGCATTTTCGTTTTTCAGGAAATGACGATAGAAACTTTGAAGAGTTGTGTAAAATCAGAGGACAACATTGCATCAAAAAAGCATATCTCAAAATCTTTTTAACTATTGGAATGACACTTGTCCATAATGAAATTAGGAGTGCGAGAACCATTTTCATGACCAAAAAAACTCAAAATCCGCAAAAAAGTCACATACAACAATATGGCAAATACCACGATATCATATCATAGCAAGCAGTTCGTAGACTTAAAAGAGTATACGAGTTGGGTCAGTGAGAGTCATTAGTATTATGTAATTATCATAGAGCAGCAAATCCAATACGCTAACATTCATAAATCTATAACAGAAACATTCACAATTATGGCCAAAATGTAAGAATCATTTAAACTCAACAGCCATGTTAAGCCTGAGTATGATTATTATTGCTTTATGATTGTTCTTGTGCCTGTCTAAGACATGACCTGAGAGAATCTGGCTAGAAAAGCATTGGGTCAAATCTGTTCTGTACCTGGTTTGACTCAGACTTGAACATGTTTTGATCAAACTGGCCAGTTTCGTGAGAGCAGGAGGTCCGGTTGATCTCCACAGTCTACACGTCACATCTGATATCTCTCTCTCTCTCTCTCTCTCTCTCTCTCTCTCTCTCTCTCTCTCTCCCTCTCTCTCTCTTTCTCTTTCTCTCTGTCTCTGTTTGTCTCTCTGTCTATTTCTCTCTCTATTTATCTATCTCTCTATCTATATTTCTATCTCTCTGTCGATCTTTCTATTTATCTATCTATCTCTATCTAGCTCTCTATTTATCTATTTAATCCTCTGTCGATCTCTCTCTCTATCTATTTATCTATCTATCTATTTCTCACTATCTCTCTCTGTTTGTCTCTCTGTCTATCTATCTCTGTCTATCTCTATCTGTGTCTCTCCCTCTCTCTCTCTCTCTCTCTCTCTCTCTGTCTATCTCTGTCTACTCTCTTTCTCTCTGTTTGTCTCTCTGACCTGTGCCTGTCTGTCTATCTGTCTGTCTGTCTGTCTGTCTGTCTGTCTGTCTGTCTCTCTCTCTCTCTCTCTCTCTCTCTCTCTCTCTCTCTCTCTCTCTCTCTCTCTGGTCCCTGAGTCCATTTTGTCTGTACGTATTTCTGTAGATGGATCTTCGAAGTTATCCCATGTTATTGTCAATGCCTGTTAATATCATACAGCCATCCTGTAAGCTGGAACGAACCCATAAAACTCTGGCGGAAATTAATCAAAAGAATCCTTATCCGACAAAATTTAAACCAAGAAACGTATGTTTTGTTTTGTCTTTAAATGTTCAGAATCAGTCTTTATAGACAGATCATTAATCATAATGTTATATAATGACAAGATACTGTTTTTTGTTGTTGTTTTTTTTTTAACACAGAATATCAGTGTGTAGGATCGGGACAAGGCTTGGAATAAAAGTTGAAATGTGACTTTTTGCTATTGAAAGGACATTGCAATCGCTGAGCTGTCGTCGTTCTTAATATTATTTTGAACTTTTTTTTTATGTCTAAGGAAAATCTTTGATGTCTGAAAGCTTGCAGAGTGTTTTTTTTTTATTGTTGTTGTAGTTACTTTCCCTTTGATTTCCAATTCTTTTGTGATTTATTACAACTTTTGTCGTTGTTGTTGTTGTTGTAGATTTGTTATTTTCTAACAAGGGGCTTTGAAACCTATAGTTTTCTTTATCTAGTATGCTTATTACTTTACTGGTTGGCCCGTTGACAGATGTGATTTTTAAGTTGAATTTCGATCACCAATGTGGAAACTGAAATTTCCTGTCACACTTTTTTAAACTCAAAGAAAATGCGTTCTGCTCAAACTGTCGGAAATCTTTCGTCTCAAAATCAACGAAAGTATTCAAAATATAGCGAATTTCAGGATCTTTTAAATTATGCCCAGGCACGCCCTTAGCCTTTCCAATGCTTAATCTGAACTTATGTAGAAGTTAAGGCTGAGCGGTTAAAAAGCTTTCCTACTTCTTTCCTAATATGATAATCCCATAATGCATTGGAGGGAGATTAAATTTATGTTTACAAATCACAGGTTATTAAGTTCCTTCTCGCCTTCTCTGTCCACACATCGGCGTCTCAATTCATTGAAAACACAAGAGAGTGGGCGTCGGGAGGGGGGAACGTCTTTAGGGCGAGAGAGAGGGTGCCCAATGAGGAAATCTGACATGAATAGAAAAGACTTCAACTGGGTCCGATCCCCAGGATAATCCTTATAGACCAGCTTTGTATTTATTTACTTATTTATCTGCAAGAAGACGTAAAGAGCAGGAATAAGCAATCATGTGCTCTCTCTCTCTCTCTCTCTCTCTCTCTCTCTCTCTCTCTCGCTCTCTCTCTCTCTCTCTCTCTCTCTCGCTCTCTCTCTCTCTCTCTCTCTCTCTCTCTCTCTCTCTCTCTCCCTCTCCCTCTCTCTCTCTCTCGCTCTCTCTCTCTCTCTCTCTTACAATAAAAGTTGTAATCTGCAGACCTGCTTCAGAACTCCTGCTCGCCAGGACACTGCGCACCAAACTTGACATGGTTACTTTTTATGACATGCACGGTACTATAACAGAATGGAGCCAAGATGGATGTATAACGAAACAAACATGCAAAAATACAGATGTTACATAGCAATAAACATTGTTATTTTTTTAAAAAATACATGCTTGAAGTAAACAACTTTTAATTATAGCCATCATCTTCCTTATCTCAATTGCCACCTTCCTGCCAAATTTAAGGCCTGAAGAGTGTATAGTTTGGTCAGTTAGTCATGCCAAAGGTTGCGAGTTACTGAAATATATAATAGATAGATGTACTTTCTTACGTATCTATATCTTATCGTCGGTTGGCTGTTGGAACCTCGTTAAGTCCAAAATCAAAATTTTACAGGAGAAGGAAAAAACTGATTATCTTTAATAGTTTTCATTACTGAGAGCTGTAACTTGGCATCTAGCTTATGTTCTTGACCAGTAGTTGTGCCGTGTATTGCATTTTGACGACAACCCTACTGTAATTACGTAACCAGAGTTAAGCAGGTTATAACACGCCTAAGTCGGCTGTTGGAACCTGCCTAAAGCTTTAACGAGGTTCAAGCGCACACATCGCGCCGCTTGGCTGATCGTATAACCTCGCTACCTTTCTTTGGGCATAGTAAAAATATGTTTAAAAGTGCCTCGGAGGCATTTATTGTTGACTTTGCCGTTTAAGTTCTGTTTTAAATTTATCCCTCGAAACTTAGTATTTCACTTCGTTTATTTCCTATGTATCACACCATCACCGAGCGAATGAACGTAATATAAATGTATGATTTACTGTCTAGCTTAAACTAAACTATTTATTCACACTTGGCTGTTTAGTAACACAAAGTATTACATGTCATTTGTTTATAAAAGACATTAAATACATCATTAAATCTCTCTTTCTACTATTTCTACTATTTTATCTCTCTCTCTCTCTCTCTCTCTCTCTCTCTCTCTCTCTCTCTCTTTCTCTCTCTCTCCATGTCCCCTTCCCTTCTCTCTCTATCTGCCCGTCTCTCCCTCTGTCTATCTTTGTCTATGTTATGTCCTTGCTCACTGCCCCCCTCCCCCCCCCCCCAGCCGCATCCATCTGCCCCTGCCGCTCTCTTTCTCTCTTTGAGAGAGGGCTGCATTTTGGTTCATTGAGAGAGAGAGAGAGAGAGTTGCATTTTGGTTCTTCGTGAGAAATGCAATTTGAAAGAGGTGCACTCCAGTTCTTTGAGAGAGGGCTGCATTTTGCTTCTTTGAGAGAGATGCAATTTGAAAGAGATGCACTCCAGTCCTTTGAGAGAGAGCTGCATTTTGGTTCTTTGGGAGAGATGCAACTTGAAAGAGGTGCACTTCAGCTCTTTGAGAGAGAGATGCATTTTGGTTCTTTGAGAGAGATGCAACTTGAAAGAGGTGCACTCCAGCTCTTTGAGAGAGAGCTGCATTTTGGTTCTTTGAGAGAGATGAAACTTGAAAGAGATGCACTCCAGACCTTTGAGAGAGAGCTGCATTTTGGTTCTTTGGGAGAGATGCAATTTGAAAGAGATGCACTCCAGTCCTTTGAGAGAGAGCTGCATTTTGATTCTTTGAGAGAGATGCAACTTGAAAGAGGTGCACTCTGGTTCTTGTATAAATCTGCATTCTGGGGCTGTGAGAGAAACTGCACTCAGGGATTTTGAGAGACAACTGCACACTGGATCTTTGAGCTAGACGTTCACTCTGGTTATTTGACAGAGAGAGAGAGAGAGAGAGAGAGAGAGAGAGAGAGAGAGGGGGAGAGAGAGAGGGGGGGGGGACAGAGAGAGAGAGAGAGAGAAAGAGAGAGAGAGAGAGAAAGGGGGGGTTGAGCCCTGCACTTTGGTTCTTTATTAAGGGAGATGCAATCTGGTCTTTGAGAGAGCTGCCCCCTGAAAGAGCTGCATCTTGCACTTTGAGAATGTGGCGCTCTGGTTCTGAGAGAGAGAGAGAGAGAGGGGGGGGGGCGGGGGGAGCAAGAGATTTGAACGTTTGCTCCTTGAGCTGGCTGCATTTCAGTTCCTTGGGTAATTTTCATTTTTGTACTTTGAGAGTTACTTGTTTGTTCTTTGAGAGAGTTCCACATAGGGTCTTTGAGAGCTGTGCACTTGGTTCTGTGAGAGAGTTCCAGCATAGTTCTTTGAGAGAGCGTTGCAGTTTAGTGCACTGAGAGAACTGCTCTGTGTTTCTTTGAGAGATCTACTTTCACACCAGTAAGGTTTGTGTGCAACGTCAATTAAAGGCTCCTGCGATCGGCATCTTCCTCTAACAGGTTTTGAAAGTGCTTATTGCACCATGCATTGTCCTCTGCTCAGAGGAAACGTTGAAAATAACAAACTGGAAATGCACAGTGACTTATGTGTTACAGACTGGAAAGCACTGGATTCAAAATTCAGATAGTGGGGCGCTATACTTTGTCTGGTCACTGATTGATATGAGACTGACAGTATTTATAGCTATTAAAGTGTGGGTGGGGCGAAGATTCGCATGATTAATTACAGATTGATCTATTAACTCAAAATATTTACCAAAATAATATTTACCTTTCCCTTATTTGATCACATTTGATCCGCCCATATTCGCCGGTCTCGTCTTACTTTCTTCAAAAACGGTGTCCACTCCATTGAGCGGCAACTTCAAAGGCCGTGAACTCGCCGCCGCCCTTCCCTTGATCTATTCATTCAAGTTTACCCTACCGTTGGTGATTACATTAATGACAATAGATCTCTGACTTCGGACGCAAAATATACGCCGGTTGATATCTAGGCTATTTCAAAATGACCACTTTTTATTCGTCCCCAGACTCAATGATTTTACTGGCACATAACTATAATTATATAAAGTTTTTTTTTTTTTAAAGTCATTTCGAACTTAGTAAAAACCTAATTACTCTGTGTGCCTGTGTGTGTGCATGCGTGTGTGAATTTTGTACACAACGACCTATTCCCTGTATCTCCAAACCCTTTAAAATAATTATGAGTTACAGGGTATGGTACATGACTCCCCTTCTTCAGTCTCGTTATTTGTAAACATGATACAGTCATACACTACTACGAATAATGATTTTTACATCGACGCTACATTTGTCGACTTTCACTTTTTTTCTTCATTTTCAAGCGACAACAATTGGTACATGTAATAACCATGCTATTAAACGTTTACTAAACGTTTAGTATTAAACGCTACTAAACTAAACGTTTAGTGAGGTTCAAACGCCAACAATTGGCCGTGGCCAGCGTTGCATAACCTGGCAAACGATTTTAGCCAGTTTCAAGCGCCGACATTCCGCCAGCTGTACGTTAACGAGGTTATAACACGGAATTACAACATCGCTTTTCTCCACTACTAAGCAGAATTTTTTCGTTTTTTCAAGTGCATCCGATGCGTCTCGTGCTATAGATTCCATTTTTTTAAAAAAGTGAATTTGCCCAAAAATGGACTTAACGAGGTTCCAACAGCCAACCGACGTTATGTATTTAGTCACTTAAAATTACTTGACTTATTTACGTACAAACATACCTATGTAGGTATCTATTTATTTAGTACATTTAGCCTTTTTCTCTTCTTCTAACTGTGTACTCATCTATTTATTCAGTTATTTCTAATCACTGAGACATGCACAGAATGAGTACATTCCAAATTGCATTTCAATATGAGTGCCCTCCCCCCCCCCCCTCCTCTATTTTTTGTTTTAAAAGTTCCTTCACGCCTTCTCTGTCTACGCCCCCGTCTCCAGTCATTGCTTGATTTAAAATATAAAAAAAAACACAACAGAGTGGGTGACACTGGGGCGTCTCCAGGGTAAGCGGTTTTGTCCATAGCAACCCCTCCGCTCCGCTACTTTACGGAAAATAAGGTATGAAAAAGTGAAATACTTTTTGCCTCTATAGCGGTGAGGAGCGGAGCGGAACGGATGCTATGGACAAGTATACAGAAGCAAAGAGTGTTTTACGTCTTTCATGCGTCTTTTTCCGTAAAAAAAGCGGAGCGGATGCTATGGACAAGACCACTTACCGAGAGAAGGTGCCCTTAAATGAAATCTTAAAACCACTGCGCTATTCTAGATTATTCAGGCCATCAATTTGTCTTGTTGCCAAGTTATCGATTGTAATGGGCCAGACATCATAAAATTGTTTGAACCACTGAAAAGATTATTATGAATTGTATATCCTGACACTTGATGGGTTAAAAACGTTACTAAATTGGGTGTCCTGCCGTAACACGCCCATTCAAGTTACGAAACGTAAGGATACGTTAGTAAATAATAATATAACTTCAATTAGGGAATAATGCTATAAAGTTCCTCGCCTTGCAATTACTTTCCTCTGTGTTATTTTGTATTCGATTTTTTTATTTTTTTTACACACAGCGTCCCGTAATCGCCCAGTTGAAGTGTGGGTCATTGTCAGCGAAGTCCTCGTGGTTTACGGGCAGAGAGGGGTGTTTTTATAGCCCTTTGGAGATGAGTTAGCCCAAAAAGGGTTATTTTATGATTGATAGGTCACTTTTTGGGGATTTTTTTTGTCCTTAAGCTAGCAAATGAAGGCCGAAAATCGAAGCCCCAGGCCCGGGGAAATGGTGCATGGTGGGGGGAGGGGGGGGGGGAGGCGGAGAGAATGAAGAGCCGGTTATCGGGTGTAGAAAAATATGAAATGACCGACTAGGTTTCATGTTTCAATCAAAGCTGGTGGAGACATCATAACCGGTACAGAAACATAGAAATAAAGCACTTTTGGGTGGGTTGGAGAGAGAGAGAGAGAAAAATCACGTTATTAGGAAAGAGAAGATGAGCGCATACAGGGCCCTAGAGCACACCATGTTGTGGATCTGAGCGTATACACCTTAATTATTACATTACATTACAGTACAGTACATTACATTACATTACATGACAGTAAGGACGGTGGATGAGAGATGAAACTTGAGAAGAATGGAGGAAGAATAAAATTAACAAGAGAAGATAGAGAGAACGAACACATGGCTGGGAGAATGGAAGGGATGAGGAAAGAGAGAGTAGACAAAAGGAGAGAGTAGAGAAAGAGAGAGAGAGAGAGAGAGAAATCAGAACGAATTTTAAAAAAAGAACTGAAGGGAGGGAGGGGCAAAAAGAGAGAATAACTAAGACATCAAGATAAATAGATGCCAAAGATGTTGATATATTTAATTACAGGAAATGTTTGATGTAGACGAAAAAAAAAAATAGCTGGGAGTCTCAGATACATGCAGGTACTAAACTAAACTGGAAGCGAGGGAGAGTAGATTTAGACAATAGTGAGGATATCTCTGTATGAGAACAGGCGTGTTCAGGATTTTTTCTCCAGTTGTTAATTTTAAGATTATCTAAGAATGTACCCACTGATATGTGAAACGAAAATTTTTACCTGTCTGAGAAAAGGGAGAGAGAACCTTTAGGTCTTTATCGTAGGAGGTTCGCTGCGCTTGGCATTTACACGTTACTTTTCTTATTGATGTTTTTGTGTGCATGTGTTTTCGTGCTAAGGACTAGTTGTGTTGTTTTTAATTTTGCCCTGGCAGCGGCCTTGTTAGGCCTGCTGTTCTCGACTTCCAACTCCCAAGCTATCTTTAAACGTGTGCAGCCCTCCACGTGCACACCGGCCCTCCAAATTCTTCTTCCTTATCCGAAAAGGCTAGGCGCTCGATCCTACCTACCATAGGATCAGGGACAGGAATTTTCCTCCCAAATTCCAACTCGCCTGTACCGACCGGGAATCGAACCCGGTACCTTCGGGCATGAGAGGCGGGCACCTTGCCTCTAGACCACGGGACCCCAGCACAGGCGACAGTAATCCTTTTCCTGATCTTTAATCACAACTACAGTGTTAGTTTGGGAGCCCAAGTGGTCTTCGCAATGGCGTAGCGTGGGTTGCCAGAGCCCGGGGCAAGGCAAGCATTGCAATCCCTGAACCGCGGATCAATAGCACTCTTCTAGTCCCATCCACCTGTCCAGTATTGAACCTCTACCACTTGTTGTGTATTTTAAAAAGCTACGGATGCTATTAAAGTAAAATGGATTTAATGCTGGTAATATCTCAAATTTAGTTAGACGGGCCGCTTTTTTATTATTATTATCATTATTATTACCACAGTATTTTTTTTTCTTTTGAAATTTTCCGCCCCTGAGAATTTTCTGCCTGGGGCTCCCCTGTGTGGCCCTGCCGACGCTACACCACTGGGTCTTCGGCATAATACAGAGGTAACCACATAAATTATGATGTAAGATTTATGTAACATGTAAATGAGGGTTCTGTCAGATGTAATGTATATTTCCTAGCAGTAAATTATGTTTTCTATCACATACACCCCGGTTAAAAATGAATCAATCTTAGATTATGAAATCAAAATATTATGGAAAATGTTTCAGTATTACCACCACCCGCCGGGAAAATTGTCCCCTGCTACAGTAATCTTGTATCGTTCCAAAAAGGCATACCAAAGTGCTTGCAGCGAAATAATTGGTTGCATTAGATCAGGACTCAGAGCAATGGTAATGTGACGATGGCAGTTCTGTATGGCATCACGCGTTGATAATGAGAACTGATTATTGCCATGTTGCCATATCAGATATTTTATATCCCCACTGGTGTTTCTGCATGAGTGAGTACTTCAGTACAGCATGCGCGCTTGCATTTTGCGTAATAGGGAAATGGTTGTACTAGCTCCGACTTGTTGCGGAAAAAGTCTATTATTATCCGGTATCCGCCAATCTAGGTCAATCAAAGTCTATTGTTGTTGTTGTTTTTTAACATCATTTATAAAAAAAAAATGTGCTCTCTCTCTCTCTCTCTTTCTCTGTCTCTGTCTCTATTTGTTTGTCTCTGTCTCTGTCTCTCTGCCTCTCTCTGTCTCTGTCTCTCTATCTCTATCTCTTTCTCTATCTGTCTCTGTTTCTGCCTCTCTATGTCTGTCTATCTGTCTGTCTGTCTGTCTGTCTGTCTGTCTGTCTGTCTGTCTGTCTGTCTGTCTGTCTGTCTCTATCTCTCTCTCTGTCTCTCTCTCTCTCTCTCTCTCTCTCTCTCTCTCTCTCTCTCTCTCTCTCTCTTTCTGTCTGAGTAGTAATTTTAAGGACATATAGTTTCTTTTTGGTCATATCAAAATGTAAGTATTGAAATAATTTGCTGCCTGTTATGCAAGAAAGTTGTAAGTGTATTTCCAAAAAAACATTAATTTTTTTTTTAGATTGTGATTAAAGAACCGGCGGGGGTTCACCGAAGTTTTAAACAGTTTTTATTCACAGCATTGCATGACTATCCAACTCTTGAGTTTAGTAATGCAAATAATATTAATGAAATAATATACTAATATAATTATGCTTATGTGAATTAAAACATGATCCCAGGAATGAAAAGGAATATCTGAGAAAGGGGAGGTGCGGGGTTAGGGAAATGCAGCTGTCGGCACATTAAGGTAAAATCAGTCACTTTGTGCCGTTCGTGATGAATTCGTTAAATTTGATGTTCCATTCATGATGCAGTTTTAAAGTGCCGGCTAATTTCTCTCTATTCAGTGTTGTCACACACAAGCAGCTGGCCTCATTGACAAGGAGAAAAAAAAAGGGAAAGTTGTTCTCCAGATTTAATTCTATACAAAGAGAAAAGGGGAGAGAGCGAGATAGAGGAGGGGAGGGAGAGAGAGGTAGGGAGAGAGAGAAAGAGGGAGGGAGGGAGGGAGGGGGACACGGAGGATGACAGAGAGAGAGGGTGGGAGGGAGAGACGGGGAGAGGGAGCGAGACTCGGAGGGAGAGAGGGAGGGGGAATGGGAGAGAGAGAGACAGAAAGTAAATAAAATAGCATAAGTAAAATGAATGAAATAAAAATAAAACGGGCACAGATAGATTGAGTGGCTGATAGTAAATCACGTCTCGGACGTAAAAGTATGTACAGGAAACGTTTCAGTGGGTGGGTAGGTGGGCTTAAGGGAGGGCGGCCGGTGGAGGGGGTGGGTGGGGGCGTAGACAAACAGACAGAAATACAGGGACAGAGAGAAGCGATTTGATTGGTGGACGCTTCTAGCGGGGTCTCGTTCTGTCCTATCATTCTGTTATATTCTATGGCTTTGCTTCTTCCTGGTCAATGATGACTCTTATCGTGTCCACGTGCTTTCGCCAAACTCAGCAAAGATACTACAATTGATAAGATAAGACAGCTGGTGCTTTGAGCGTGCACAGATTTCGCAATGCCACGTAGCGGCAAACACGCGGAAGTCATGAAAAGTGCCGTATTTTATAAAGCCAAGTTGGGAAAATATTGAATTTTGTTCAATGTTCAGCTATCGCTATAGGTATTGATCGACGTCACTTATTGTGGAATTATAACCTTAATCCCTGTGGGGAAAACTGGCTATTTTTTTCTTTTTTTTTTTCAGTCGCAGTAGCGCTGTCACAATTTTGCATCATAAATTATCATTATATCAAGCATTCTTTTCATACTATACGCCATGGGCCCCGCCTCCGATCAGCGTGCAAATTATGTGCAGGGTTTTTTTAGTGGTGCTAAGAAGACAGGTCTCTTCTTATCGTTTCTAATATATTTGCTATAAACCTGGGCCTGTATTAGCCGATTTTGATCGGCCAACAAGTTGGGCGATGGCGTCACAATATTGAGTTTTCAACGAGATCAACTAACCGGCTGGGCCGCGGAGTCTCATTGTCACCACCCAACTAGGTACAGGTCCACACGTAAAAAGATACTGGTTTGCAATTGTGATGAGAGTATAGATTTATATAAATTAAGGTCTTCCTATGTTCTGTGTAACCCAGTTTCTTAACAAGTTTCTGAATGTCGCTTTGTGTTCTATACTTGGAAATATTAGCTACAATGACGTTTTTCCATCACAGCTGTGACACAGAAATCGTTACTGATGATTCTATTGTGTTATTAATATATACATACGGTAAACAATAACTAATTCCACAAAGCAGCTGGGAAGGTAATCTGCCAATATGAATGTATATCTTACCGATCTCCACCTTTGGTGACAACGCGGGGAAGTAATTTAGATAATATCAGAGAGTATGTATGTATAGAGAGGTCTCACTGTTGGTCGATTTGCACTGCGAGACACGGGAGGCTCTGCGAAACCAATGCTAGCATGGAGCGGAAAGTAGGTCACGGTGGTAAACAATACCCGTCTGTGCATTTCCACTGGGAGTAAGATCTTACAAGTCAACCCAAAACTATGAACAAACCACAGTGAACAGATACGCGCACTGTCTTTGGCGAAGACGGTCTCTTTCAATTCCTGTTACCGCCGTGACTAGTTTTGCGATTTGGCGGAAGTGAGATCTCTCTCTAAATTATACTGATAATAGTATTATGTATTGCCACTATTTAGGAAAAAGAATGAAAATACCTTGTTTTGTGTTTGACGATCACACAAGCTTATTGTTGTTTTTATTGTTTGTCGGTTTATGTGTGTTTATGTTTGTCTGTATTTTTGTTTGTTTGCATTTATTTTTCTTGTTGTCTGTTTGGCTGGTTTATTTCTCTTTGTCTGTCTAAGTGTCTGTCTGTTTGCTTGTTTCTCTTGCGTTTTTGTCTCATTTTGTCAGACCGTTTTTTTGTTTATTTTCTATTTGTGTGTCTGCCTGTTTGTCTGTGTGTGTATTTGTTTTTCGTTCTTTTGGTTGGGTGCGTTTATTTGTATGTTTGTATGTATTTGTTGTGTTGTTGTTTTTTATGACATTGAATAAGTCCAGACGGTCATTTTCTTTGTTTGATTGTGTGCTCCTTTTCAATACCACCCGAGCTCTATTTTCACGCACCAGAAAGTACTGAAGGAAAAATTGTCTTTAATTTCCCGTTCTTCAAATTTATAAAAACACGGACCGTGACACCATAAACAACATTCAGATGAGGCGGATGCTATGTTGCAATAATGCATTTTAATCATTGTTCCGTGCCAGCATTTCCGATTCCACTTGAGGGTGATAGTTTTTGTTCAGCTGCCAATGTAAAAGCTGGATTTTATTCGTGATTGAGAGAGAGAGAGGACGGGGGGGGGGGGGGGGGGTGGGCAACGAATCAATTATGAGGTATTCCAAGCATGCAAGTGAGTGGAAACAGTTTACCTTGCGGGGTGCGTGGCATGGTTTGGGTTCAAATATTTGTCGTGTGAACAATTTACATGATTGTATTTTATAGTTTACAGGACAATACGCCTTTGTTTGATGTTTTATTGCATCCTCTTCAGACATTTGAAATCGTTACAACATAGTTACGAAATTGCTGCCAAATTAATACTGTTCACGTTCTCTTAGAAATCAAGTGATTGTTTGATGGGTGTAATTTATGAGCTGTTCATGAACCAACACGTCTTTATTTTTTTATGGGCATTTATGTGCGACATGTATTGTTGTCGTTTCGTTTTTTTTTTGTCGTTGTCGCTGTGGACATCTTAATAATTATTGATAGTATCTTAGCGACGACATAGTTCTTGTTTGTTCCAACTCAACTACTTGCACAACTGAGAAATTCGATGTTAAACATTTTGCGGCTTTAGTATTATGATAAGGATTTAGAATAAATCGGAACCGTGAAACAGCTTGGGGTGCCACAACGCATTTTGAGCAAGTGTCAAAAGTGTGCATTTGTTATGCCTCTTCTACATACTAAAGGATCTCCAGTTTTTCAGGAAGTGTTTAGGAATATATAATAAACTAGCCGACCCGCGCAAGATATATCTTTGCAAATTTTCCATGTACTAAGCCCAACCGTATATACCTGGATCCAGGCTACATTAAAACGGTATTTGGATTCCATGCTGTGACTAATAGAACTTACTGTTACACCACAGTTTCACACAGAATTATTTTATTTAATTACCGGTTCCACGAACGGTTTCGTTTCTTGGTGCGGAACCAAACTTCCACGTTCAGTCGGCGCGTCAAAATGGTATCATTCTTCCGGTTCACGCAAAATGGTGAATTAAAATAGAATGACCGAAAAAAATCTATTTTGATAAATTCGGGGACTGGAGTTTTCGTATGTTTTATGTGACGAAAACCTGGGTATGTGATACTGTCGACGTCTGTAAAATTTGAAGCATGTGGGCTAAGTATTAACGGAGGAGTAGGCTAACATAGCTTCCAAAGTTTACTTTTATAATAATAGATATGCACTTTGACACTTGTTTAAGATTTGTTGTGGCACATGTCCAGCTGTTCCATATTTCAGTTTTATTTTAACTCCTCGTCATAATACTAAAGCCGCCAACTTTAACGTCGAATTTCTCAGTTGTGCCAAGAGCGGAGTTCGAGCAATCAAGAACTGAGGTAGACTGATATAGTATCAAAGTCGTTGGTCCGCGTGTGTGTCAGTGTGTGTGTGTGTGTTTATGTTGTATTAATGTGTGTGTCTCTGTGTGCGTTTGTGCGCCTGATGATGTCTGTGTGCGTGCACGCGTGCGCCTACACATGTGTGTGCACTTGCGTTTGCTTCTTGTCTTCTCGCGGCCTCAGCTTCGGGACACATTGGTCTAGAGGCATGGTGCTCGCTTCTCATGCCAAAGATACCGGGTTCGATCCCCGGTCGGTGCAGGGTCGGGGAGGAAAATTCCTGTCCCGTATCCTATGGTAGGCAGGATTTAGCACATAGCCTTCCCGGATAACGGTGAAAACCTCGGAGGGCCCTTGTGCACGTTGCGCACGTTAACGATACCTTAGCGTTTGGAAATCGAGAAGAACAGGTCTAGCAAGGCCGCTGCCCAGGCAAATTGTTTTTTTTAAAATCAGGACCACAAAAATACACAAAACACTAACAACAAAAAATACAAACAAGAAAAGTGAGGTGTAAATGCTTAGGGCAGAACGATTCCTAACTAAAGATCTAGAACACGGCTTTGCCTAGCCATTTCATTTACTGGACGCCTCATTGATATATAGGTTTTTTACTGGGCAACACAGATTTCCAATAACAGTGAGAGCAAGTTGTTTTTATTTTACAAGCTCCGGGCTGATATTGAGTTACTCCTGTACACATAGACTTTCTTGCTAAGTTGACATGGAAACTCTCATTACAGGCGGTTCACGAAGGATTATATTGATCATTTGAACCTCCAGCCCATTCATATAAGAAATTTCAAAACGTTTTTTTTTTTTTTGGTCTCCATTTCTTTCAATTTTGCATGGCCCTCACTCTCTCTCTCTCTCTCTCTCTCTCTCTCTCTCTCTCTCTCTCTCTCTCTCTCTCTCCTCTCTGCATCTCTGTCTGTCTCTGCCTCTGTCTCTCTGTCTCTCTTTCTCTAGTTCCCTCTCGCTTTCTCTCTCTCTCTCTCTCCTCTCTCTCCCTCTCTCTCTCTCTGCCTCGCTGTCTGTCTCTGCCTCAGTCTGTCTGTATCTCTTTCTCTAGTTCTCTCTCGCTTTCTCTCTCTCTCTCTCCTCTCTCTCTCTCTCTCTCTCTCTCTATCCATCTCTGTCTGTCTCTGCCGCGCCTCTGTCTGTCTTTCTTTCTCTCTCGCTTTTTCTCTCTCTCCCCCCCTCTCTCTCTCTCTCTCTCTCTCTCTCTCTCCCCCCCCTCTCTCTTTCCCCCTTTCGCCAGGGCTAATAATTATGCACACCTGTTGTCGAGCTCCAGCTAGTTGGCTCGTAGGCGAGGTCTCACTGAGACTCCATATCGTCCCACCATCCAACTATCTGGTTGATCAAAATTTGGCCTCTATGCGCCTGGGCCTAGTATAAGTTGTCAGAGCGATATTGTACTTAAACATGTTATATGTATACGGAGCTTCCCAGTGCTCAGCCGGTCACCAGCAACACTAATACAACTTTTGACAACAGCTGCCGGCAATTATTTGTTATGTCATGATACAGGAGACTGTTTAATGTCGCGATGACACTATGGAAAAAAGTAAGAGATAATTTATCTCCTATCTTCGTACAGATCTCGAATCTACTACATTCGTCGTGGAGAACACGAGAAAACACTTTCAATATAAACATGTGGAAATTGCCAGATCTGGAGTGTTAACATGTCTGTGTGGATCTTTAGGGGGCATCTTTAAAGCACATTTACTCGGAGGTGGGGCTGTGGAAAAATTCATATCCCTGATCCTATGGTAGGTATAATCGAGCACCTAGACTTCTCGAATGAAGGCCCGTGTGCACATTGCGCATTTTAAAGATACTTCGACAGTTTAAAGTCGAGAAGAACAGGCCGAACGAGGCCGCTGCCGGGCAAAATTCTAAAAAAAAAACAAAAAAACTAATCCCTATCACCAAAATGTACACAGAAACAAAAACAAGTAAAATAAAAACAAGAAAAGTGGGGTGTAAATGCCAAGAGCACTAAACCTCCTCCAAAAAAGACCTAAAACAGATGAGACTGTGGGTGGGGGTCGGGAAGGAGAGGCTCTGTGTAAACAAAAACATACATGGAGTGGGGATGGGGGTGGGGGTTGGAGTATATACGCTTTTCAGTTATGGTAATGAATTTTAAAAATTTAGTTTTATATTCCATTATTTCTCAAACAGAAGAGGTATAGAATTACATACCAATCGAATACAGGCTGTACAGTCAAAATACAGTCTAATATTAGCCCTTGCAAAATGACACTTATAGGTTTAAAATATCAAGGTCTTTATCATGGACATTCACCAATCTGATGGTAGTTCTTGCCAGCTGATATTTTTCAAGTGTTTAAAACATCAAGGTTTATCATACATGGACATTCACCACACACATGGTAGTTCTTGCAATATAAATTGGCATTTTTAAAGTGTTTAAAACATCAAGACTTTATCATGGACATTCACCATTCTGATGGTAGTTCTTGCAAAGTGACACTGTTTAAAACGTCAAAGCCTTTATTGGGGACATTTACCATTCTCATAGTAGTTCTTGCATAATTATGGCACTTTGTGAGTGTTTAAAACATCATATCATGGACATTCAATATTCTGATGTGCAAAATGACACTTTTTAAGTGTTTAAAACATCAAGGCATCATCAAGGACATTCACCATTCTAATGATAGTTCTTGCAAAGAGACACTTTTTAAGTGTTTAAAACATCAAGACCATATCATGACATTCACCATTCTAATGGTAGTGCCTGCAAAATGACACTTTTTAAACACCAAAGCCTTATCGTTGACATTCACCATTCTCATAGTAGTTCTTGCATAATTATGGCACTTTGTGAGTGTTTTAAACATCAAGGCCCTATCATGGACACGCAGTATTGTAATGGTAGTTCTTGTTGCCGAGTGACAGTTTGTAAGCGTTTAAAACATCAAGACCCTGCCGTGGACACTCGCCAATCTAATGGTTGCACGCTCGTACATGTAGGTGTAATGGTTGAAGGAGGGGTGTGGCTTGCAGCTAAAGTGTATGAAAGGAACACTTGAGGGGGATAAGGGGTTTAAGTGTGAGTGTGAGTTTTTGAAGAAGGCACGTGGACCCGATAATGGTCACAGTGCGCTGTGTGCAGGAGAGAAACAAGACGACAGACAAAGTATAACATATTGATAGGAGAGAAAGGGGGTTAAAAACTGCCATAATCAAACATACGCTCTTTTTAGTTGGCCCCTTCATGAAAATATACCTGCGTTTTAAGTGGCATTCGTGGGAGTAAAATCAATCCTGGATGCCAGGGCCATGCGTTAGAGAGCAATTAATTAACAAAATTACCAAATGAGCATGTGGAATATTGCTAGGGGATTTTGTTGCTATCCAAGACCTTTAGAATAACTAGGTAGATATGACTGTGTTCACTTTGTTGACTGGCGTGTGTGCTCGGGAGTAAACATTGCGTTTCTCTGTGGGGGCGATTCACGTCATCAAAGTAGGGTGATATTTGTCACAATCGCTCACTGTCTCGGTTTGATCAGATAAATTTGTAGGGGTGTAGAGAATCTCTTCCAGTAATCACAGAGTGTTTGGTGCAGGGGTTACCGAGCTGTTTGGTCCTGTTTACCCCTTAGCAACTTTTCAAAAGATTTTCGAATCGCCTGTCTCTCTCATCATCTCTCTCATTCTCTCTTTCTCACACACACACACACACACACACATACACACACTCTCTCTCTCTCTCTTTCTCTCTCTCTCTCTCTCTCTCTATCTGTCTATCTATTTCTTTCTTTCTCATTGTTATTTCTCTCTCCCTCTCTCTCACACACACACACACACACACACACACACACTCTCTCTCTCTGTTCTCTCGCTCTCCTTTTGAAAGATTTTCGAATCGCCTCTCTCTCATCTTCTCTCTCTCTCTCTCTCTTATACATTCTCTCTCACGCCTCTCTCTCTCTCGCTCTCTCTGTGTCTATCTATCTATCTATCTATCTATCTATCTATCTATCTATCTATCTATCTATCTATCTATCTATCTATTTCTTTCTTTCTCTCTCTCTCTCTCTTCTCTCTGTTATTTTCTCTCTCTCTCTCTCTCTCTCCAGAACCTAAGGCAGGCAGTGTAAATCCAGAATCAGCATGTTTACCTCCCTGGGTAAGCGAATTTTACCCCCACGGTAGACACTTTGATTTTACCTCTAGGGTAGACCAATTTTTCCTCCATGGAAGACGATTTTTTTTAACTTCCAGGGTAGGGGAATTTTACACTCAGGGTAGACGATTTTATTTTACCCCCCGCGGTAGGCGAATTTTACCCCCTGGGTGTAAATTTTACCCAGGCTGGGAACCTCTGGCTAAGGGGAATGGGAGAAAAGACATTAAGTGGAAGTATTTGGAGGAGGATGAAGAAAGAGAAGAAAACAGTAGCAAATCATATTATGATTTGTGATCCCAGCTTCTGTATATCACAGTGTGGACATTTATAGGCCGTTCCATCAACAAAGTAAATGTTCCTGATTTCACATTTCGTTCGGGGAAAAAAAACAACAAAAAAAACAGTACATTTCTGGAGGTTCTGCAATGTGAATTATGTCACCCGGTATTTGAAAGTAACTGCAGTGGAATCCAAAGGTTGTCTCTCTCTGAAGTTCACTTGTAAAGTTGTATTATACCATTCAATGAAAAGTAGCATCAAGGTATAATCCTCGAATTTGTTACTTCCAGTTTTTTTATTTGATACTTAACATCTTACTCCTAGTCTTGCTGTTGATATACCTAGTTTTGTTCTTGTTGTTGTTATTGTTGTTAATTTTGATATTTTATAATAAAAAATATATTTATCTGAAAGAAACTATCAATTTTTGTTGTTACTGTTGTAGCTGTTGTTGTTGTTGTTGCTGTTGTTGCTGTTGTTGTTGTTGCTGTTCACACGTCGGGCAATGCACACACAAAAAAAAATGAATAGCAATGAAAGTGCATAGGGGGAAGAGTTTTAGTAATTCTTCTTCATCTTCTGCGTTCTTCGTGCCAGACTGTTTATATCAGGAGGCCGGTAGCCTTTATGAAGGACGCTGTGCTCCTGAGATCCTCTGCTGCCCCATACAGCTTATTGTGTAGTGCCCCACCTCGGGGCCAGCTGTCTTCCCTCTGTTGTCTGTATAGGGGGCAATGTTGGAGGACATGTTCTGCATTCTGTGAGGAATTTCCACATGAGTATGTCTCAGTTTCTCCAACCCTGAATTTTTTGTAAAGAGGCTGCCGGAGTCTGTTATGTCCAGTTCTTAGCCTAACAATTACAGTTTGCTCCTCTCTGCTGAGCAAGTGTATTTGTATTTTGTATTTGTATTTGTACAACTCTTTAATCCCATTTGGGAAATTTGCCTTTGTGCCATTGCAGCCCAGTTATAACTGGAGCAGGCACGTCGTCGCCACAGTGCAGCGCCGGTCGACAGTTGTTTTCGTTGTTTGTTTTTTTTGGGGGGGGGGGGTGAGGGAGGAGGGGGTGGTAGAGATGAATTTTATTTAGGTTTGCCCGGGCAGCGGCCTGTTCGGCCTGCTCTTTTCGATTTCCAACTGCCAAGGTATCTTTAACGTGCGCAACGTGCACACGGGCCCCCCGAATTTTTTCGTCCTTATCCGAGAAGACTAGGTACTCGATCGCATCATCTGTTACATGGCTTGGGTGACTTTGTTTCCACTTGGAAGTTTTAGTAATAAAAATCGAATAAGCCAGCTCCTGAACTTCACTTGTATATCCGCAGGTGATATGTGGTCGCTTCTGGTAGGATTCTCCTTCTGTCCTATCGTTGAATTATATCCTGTCTGTCGTCTTCTTTCTTCCTAGCACAACGTGACTGTTGTCGTGTCAACGTTCTCTCTCCAAACTCAAACTCCAGTTCAAACTCACCTACACCCACTGATGACAATTCGGACCTGGGGGGGGGGGGGGGGGGGATGTTGACTGACTGTCTCATACCTAGTGCAACATTAATAGTTTAAATCTCATCCACTTACGAGTCATTTTTAACACGTTCGAGCAATAAAACAACAACAAAAACGATCTGGAAGTGACTATTTTCACCACACGTCGTGGAAATCGCCTCCGTGAAGTTTTCCACGACATATCGTGGAAATGGCCTCGATGAAGTTTTTCACGACGTTTCACGACTTTTTACAGCTACCCCAGCCCCTTTTCGCCTGATTAGTCAATCTAACTACCGCCCATTGATACAAACTGACTAGACCCTCACGCACCCCAGGTTCCGACCTCCCGCTCAGTGGGGGCCGCCATTTTGAGTCAGAAAACGGTCAACTCTGATTGGATGAAAGACATGTCGTGAAAAAATCTCTTCACGCTTTTTCCACGATATGTCGTGTGCCTAGACACTTCGAAACGGTTTTATTTTAGCACAGTTGTTCTAGTTACGATGACTTTTTGAAAGTTTGCTATTCGTTTTGTTAGTTTGTTTGTTTGTTTGTTTGTTTTATTTTGGTTTAGGAGTCTACAACCAAGACCATTCGATGCGGCTTTGAGTGTACTTATATAATTATAATCTTAATGAAAGGTGACGATGTGTGACAAACATTAAGACACAGATTGAAGTTCATCGTTGTAGGGTCGATGGCTCCGTCTCACTTTCACGCCTTAAGCTGCGTTTTCACGTGTACAGAAACGGAAACGGCAACATGAACGTCAAAAACCCTTCAAGTAGTGAAATAGAAAAAATGTTTTTCATGCTGCTTCCGTACACATGGAAACACTCCTTCTTTTTACTGCTTGGTGCATTTTTGGCGCTTACGTTGCCGTTTCCGTTTCCGTACACATGTGAATACAGTCCTAAGCTGCGTTTTCATGTGTGCAGAAACGGAAACGGCGACGGAAACGCCAAAAACCTTTCAAGTAGTGAAATAGAAAGAATATTTTCATGTCTACATCAATGCGGTTTCCGTACACATGGAGACAGCTCTTCCATTTTTACAACTTAACGGATTTTTGCTGTCTCCTTTACCATTTCCATTTCCGCACATATAAAAACACAGATTTATCGTTTTCAAAATCTCAGGTCAGAATTTTTGGTACCTCAAGATAAGAACTGCTACCGCTATCTGCTAGACATTTGTTTCTTTAATATCTTTCATTTCCATCTCTCTTTTCTTCTTATTCCAGTCATGTGCCGTAATATGTTACCATGGGGACAACCAATAAATAGAACTGGAAGTTAAATTTACCAGAGGAAGCACAGCAAAGGAGAACTGAAAGGAATCTGTACATCAAATTCATCAGCTGAAGTCGCATGTCAATATCTTTCTTGAGGAGTTAAGGTGAGTATCACTCGACTGGATACAAATCACGAACTTCTGTCTCCATTTTCTGAAAAATTGGAGATCTCTTAGTATGTAGAAGAGGTGTAACAAATACACATTTTGACCCGTTTAAAATACGTTGATGCACGAAACAAGCTGTTTCACAGTTCCGATTTATTCAATTCCTTATTACAAAACTAAAGCCGCAAACGTAAAACCTCGAATTTGGCAGTTGCGCAAAAAAGTGGAGTTGGAGTAAACAAGAGGTCTTGAACCGCTTCTTTTGCATTTTCAAGTCTTATTAAGTGATGAGAGGAAAGAAATTACGTGTATTTTAGTTTGATATAGAGCTTTAACGTGTGGGTTGAGAACGGTGTATTATATCTGTAGTTACTCTGTCACTGGGTTTAATTAATTGGCCCTCCGAGTTAATTAACCCTCCAATGCCCAGACAAAAATTGCCAATCCCAACACTTCTGAAATAACATTATGCTGAACTGATTTGAAATTTAGTCAGATTAATGTAAACAAAATATGAATAGTTAACTGGAAAAATGAATTGTTATTAAAATAGAAAGAGTAAGCATATCAGTGACAGGATTTCTACTCCAGGTGACTGATTTCAAATACGGTACGCTGGGAGCTAGGGGGTTAATCATAACCACAATGACACGAGATTATTACAGTGCAAGGAGATTGAAAGGTAGGGGAATCATAACTGCTAGTTTGCGTTGTATGTAACAGCCAAAAAAGCTTTCTCATTTTTTCCTTTTTAGCATCATTTCTGATGGACAGCTCAGTATTTTCTCTATTCGGGTTTGTAATTACAGTGCGGTCCCATAACAACAACAACCGATTCAGACACCGTGGCTTCAGCTAACAAACAGTAACAAAGACCATTTAATGTAGATAAAATATTCATTCAGATATTTTACAAATCAACTATCCAGAGTATCATGCTATTTTGTATTACAGCCTGGGGGAGGAAATGGAAAGGAGCACGTCGACAGGAACAAAATTAACAACTCTATTATCAAAAAAGCTTGCCATCCAACTAACAGTGAATACGTGAACTTTGATGAGTTATTTGTGCATTCGTGCAAACAGAAACTAGAATCATTTCTAAATGATAGCTCCCACCCCTTGTTCCATCAGATAGTCCGATCCCATAGAAGTGGACGAATACTGCATTTAAAAGCAACAGATAGCGCTGTAGACGATCTTTTCTTGCCATCCGCAATTCGAAGTAGCGTGTGTTTCCTGATGTAGTATGCTGTTGTTAGTTTTCCTAATGGATTGTTCTTACAGTGTATGTGTGTGTGAGCAATGTTCTTACTTGCTGGTAATGTGTGAGCAATGTGCGTTAAAGACATAATTTTATAGGTCTTAGATATTGCATTTGCTGCTGTAGTGTTACTGAATGCTGTGACAACAACTTTCCTGGAAACAGGATAATAAAGTCATATCTTATCTTATATGATCTTATTAAGCACAATGTCACATTTGGGAAAGGGCTGGCTGCATTGATCAAGTGGTGGCCAGACACATATTGAAAACTGTGTTTTCATTACAACAAACCCACTATTTGAAGACTTATTCTTTCCCCGTTTAAGGGGAACAGTAGTTAAGTCTCTTTCATGTCTTTTACCTCTGGTAAGCTGGTTTGTCTGATGGTATACTTAAGCGACTTTTCAACGTAATTCTGATGCTAGTTCTACCGTTTTCTGTAACTTTTTGAGAAAACAAATCGTTCACTTAGCCTGGCAAGGTTCTGTCTCCATTTTTTGGCTGAACCGAGTTAGACACTACAAACTACTTCCACGAGCCTTTTCCATTGTGTGTCAAAGTATTAAGCGGGCTGGGTGTGTAATTTGAAAGCATTACTAAAAAGAAAAAAAAAAGTATATCTCTAAATGCTTTGAACACATAAAACTTCAATCATCAGTTTCTCAAAAGCTGATGGAAAATAGTTAGAACCTTGTAGGTCTAAGGGAACGAGTAGTTATGTCTCTTTTTTGTCTCTTATCTCTGGTAAGCTGGTTTGTCTGATGGTGTACTTAAGGGACACTTTACCGTCATTCTGGTGCGTTTTCTGCCGGAGCGCTTTCTCCGACTTTCGGGAAAACAAATCTTGTACCACTCTTCTTTACCCCCGGCCCCCGTCAGACAGAATTCTTTAGGGATGCTTTGGTTGCCATGTTAAGCCATGAAGAGTTCCGCTGATCCTGTAATGTGTTTCTTTTATCCTGTAAGCATCCCAACTACCGACCTTTCATTGCATGATGAATGCCTGGACTCGGGGTAATTGCTTTTCACACAGTTTGAATCGAGGCTTAATAAGGTTTGAAAAGATCTGAACATTTTTTTTTGTAGAAACCTTGCAAGTTTCGCGTCCAGTCTATTTCATTTCATTTCATTCCCCGTCTTCTTTGCACCGCAGCCGAGCCTTAAGCCGATGATTTTACTTTCTGCACTTTACGTATTCATGATTGTAATGTTCACTCAACATTTCGATACAGGACTTATTTGTAAAGAAATTAGACAAATTTGTGTTTTAAATCATCTGTGTATTTGTCTGTGTGAAATTCTGCATGTAATTATCTTTTTGTTGTTGTCTTGTATGTGTGTGTGTTCTTTTTTTTAAGTCGTAAACACGTCGCGACCTCAGTTCTTATTTTTTCTATAAATCCATTATCTGAAAAACTTGAGATCTGTTAGCATGTAGAAGAGGTATAATAAATTCATGTTTTAACCCGGGTTTATAATTTGTTGTGGCACTTATCAAGTTGTTTCATAGTTCCAATTTATTTTAACTCCCTACCATAATACTAAAACCGCGACCATTTACCGTCGAATTTCTCAGCTGTACAAACAGTGGAGTTGGAACAAACAAGTTCTAAGGTCCCGACGTAAAAACTTAATATATAAATATATTTTGTGGACGTATCATGAGTAAATTTCCCCCAGAGACACATAATACCGATGCGGACCATTCCTTCTCCCACGATATTATATCCACAAATTAAGGTATAAATGTGGTGAATATATTCTTTTTCGGTCAGTTATGAAAGGGTTTGGTGCGAATGTTGCATTGTTGACATCCATGATACGCGCGAAAGTCGACGGACGGAATAATATTATGAAGAATTGATTCGTCTTGGTATCCTGTGTCTCGGCTTCCCCCTCCCCTCTTCCCTCCCCCCGCTCCCTGAAAGGGAAGAAAGGGAATGCCGTTACTTTCTATATCGAGGGCCGGCAACCAGAATGTTTTGTGTCCAGAATAGACAAACTGAGAAAAACGAGTTTGAAATTTGTTACTTTAATGAAAATTCAGATAATTGCAATAATTTTAACGCTGTCACATTGACACTTTTATTGGGTTGTGAAATAAAGTCCCTCACTTTGTGTCTTGGATATCTACAGGCATTTAAGAGCCGTGAATAATATTGGACTTAACACATTCTGATGGAGAACCCTCGAAATGTCGGGTTTAAGTAGAAATTTCGTTAAAGATCAAACATGTAGAGAGAAAATTAATAGATTAAAATTTATCCATATCATCCCCCCCCCCCCCACCAGCAACAACAAAATTTATTATTCATTATTAAATATATATTTATTATTATTAATAAATATTCAAATATTTTTTGTATTGTGAGTTGTGAACTGTTTGTGAGTTGTGTACTGCGCCTAACGGGCTGCGTCACAATTTCCTCTGAGATAGAGAGAGATAGAGAGAGAGAGTGGGCGAGACAGGGAGAGAGAAAGAAGCAGTGTAGTGTGTTGAGCGCTTCGCCGGCGCTCCATTTTGCTCTGTGGTTGACAGGTTTCGACTGTAAAGCGCATAGAGCATTTTAAATGGATATGCGCTATATAAAATAATAATAATAAAATGAAGTGAAACGTTTGGCCGTAGTTATCTTTGAAAAAGTCTGATGTAAAACCCGTATTACTGGCTAGTCTTTATATATTATTGTAAGTGTCGAGATCTCGCAAAATCGAATAATGGCCATGTGGAAGTGAAATCTCATTAACTACGAGGAAGCAGATAATAGTATAGGAAGTGTCACTATAATGTATAATTAATGATAATGGGTGGACATATAGATAAATCTCGTCCTTTGATGTTGGAAAATATGTGAGTGGTTATGGTGAAATCGGGCTCAAGGTGAAATCTCTCCAAAGGGGGAAACATTTGTTCACTGAACATTGAGTTTTGCTTGTAAAATGTAAGATTTGCCATTCTTTCTCCATTCGGTTCAAATAGTTTGCTCATTGCGTTTTTCGTTAAAAAGTATAACAATTTCGCCTTATGTCTGATTTCGCCACATCCAATCTCTATTACATGTACTTACGATCGAAAGTAATCCTACTAACACCGTAGTTGGTGAGGGCAGGAAATCCTTTTAACCTGATTAAAACTGTGTTTAAAAAAGTGTATGTATGTGTGTGCGTGGGGGGAGGGGGGGTCATGTAAGATTATTCAGTGAGCTTGGGAAGGGGGAGGAGTGCCTACATCGCGGTTTAGTTATATAAAAGACTTAATGTCACTCACATACAGTTATGTAATCTATTACTGCCTGCCACAGGTGTCAGGAAACTCAACAACGTGATTGATTTCAAAGTTAAAAGTGTGTGTGTGCGTGTGTCTGTGTCTCTGTGTGTGTATTTCCTTCAGAATCATCTTTCTTTCTTTCTTTTTTTTCTTTTCTTCTCTTTTTTTTAGATCGTTATACCGTTAAATAATGGAAATGTATATCATGATGGCTAAGACAAACACGCCACTGTAAGTAATATCCTGTTTCACGCCCATTCCTGCACAAACAGTTTAAAAGATTTCATTTTTGTTCTTCTTCAGAATTGTCTGGTGTTTTTTTTTTCTTTTTTTTTTTTTTAAAGTGGTTTGTACGGTTGTATGATGGAATCTAGATCTATGATAATGGCAACATTTTTACTTTTCGCGGGCGTCCTTGCATGGACATTTTTAGCCCTGTAACGTCGACTGTGCCGTACTTGAAATAAGTCACCTGGAGCCAAAATGCTCTATCTTTGACCCATTTACTCTTTCTATTTTATTAACAAGTAATTTTGTAGCTACGTATGATATTTTTTTTCAATAATCTGATTATTGAAAATGAATTCAGCATAATATTTCAGAAATTTTGGAATTGGCAATTTTTGTCGGTTGTTATTTTTTTTTTTTCAGAATCGTGTTTCTTTTTCTTTCTTTTATTTTTAAAATCGCTATACAGTTATGTAATGGAATCAATATGACGGTTAAGACAAGCGCGCTGCCCCGGAAATAACATTTTTGTGGTTCAGGGTCGTCCATGGAGGAGCACTTTGGAAGCTTTCATTTTCAAAACTGGATGCTTGAACAATAGTGGTGGAATGATCTTAAAATTTCTGGGTTGTTCGTGTAAGACAGAGACTAATGAATAAGCAGACTTGTTAGGACCATACCGTGACCTCCCCAAACTATTCACCGACTCCCCCCCCCCCCCCATTCCCCCTTCCATTTTGTTTTTCCAGACAAAGAACGCCAGCTAACACTCCGTCTATTACATCTAGTACAGTTCACTAGCACTCATTTTTAAAACGACCTTGTCAAACACAGACCTCGATTATTTTAAGGTAAGACAAGATGGAAAAGAATCATTTTAATATCCCATGAAGAAAATTCACTTTCACAGCGCGTTTAACCCTTTCAGTACTGAAACAGCGTAGTTGTTAACTCTTCACTGCTCCATCAGTTGCAGGTTTTGTTTCTCCGTTTCTAGCTTTTAAAGTACAGATCAATAGCCTGATTTAGATTCTTATTTACCATTCAAAATAATTGAAATAAGTGGATCTTAAAACAAAATGGATTTTGGAAACTAGCTTTCACGGTCTCAGTAGTCAAAGGGTTAAGAGCACATACATGATACACACATCTAATGGATCATTATGTAAACATGATATAATATCATAACTCAATAACAGCTTATTACATGAAGGAACATAGCATGAAATCTTAGTAAAATGTGGCACACATCTATGTCTTGTTGAGGCGAATCGCGGGGGGGATTCGAAAACGATCTTCTGTATCGGCATTGAGTGAAATACTTTCCAGATGTGAACACCACAGATTGCCTTTAGTCTATGGCAAACACCCGAATTTCAGATAAAACAAAATGGCGTCCGGAGCTTTGCCAAGAACATCCCCGCCGTCTGATTGGTAGGTCCAGTAATCTGTTAATCTGTGATGTAAGATAGTTTTCGGCTTCCAGACATTCATGACAAATAGGACTATCGTCACTTTTATTATAAGTATGCGACTCAAGTTTATACTGGAATTCGAACAAAACACAGACATTATATAATTTACCAGTCGGCACTCACATAGCTTCGTCGGGACAAGTTTAATTAAGGGGAAACAGTTGAGCGATTTTATATTGTGGTTGTTTCAGAAGAAAATAATTATATTTAGACAAACCTGTAGTGTTTTTTGTTTTGTATAATGAAATAGCAACCTGAGTCTGGACAATGACTGTTTTCATTTCAACAGCTTATTTCAGAACAGCGTTATCAATTTAAAAGTAATTTAAACAATTATGTAAGGCCGCAAATGAAAATAATGGTACTGAACCTAGTCTGTAGTGTATTTTGTGTTGTATAAATGAAATAGAAATCTAACGGTCGGCGATATTTAATTTCATGTAACCGTTTGTTATCGCCAACTCTCATGACAATGTAGCAACTGTTACAAATCAGATTAAATTGTAGTGAGGGTCTGGAAGGATGTTATGTGGATGCGAAGACCGAGCACCTCGTCTTCTCTGAAAGGACAAAAAAACTTGGACGACCCGTAGTCTGCACGCTGCGCACGTTAAGGTGACCTTGGTGGTTAGAAGTTGAGAAGAGCAGGCCGAACAAGGCCGATGCCCGAGCAAAATTCGTTTAAAAAAAAAAAAATCCCTACCACAGAAATACACAGAAAGAAGAACAAGAAAAATAAAGACAAGAAAAGTGAAGTGTAAATGCCTAGAGCTACGAACCTCCTCAAATAAAGACGTAAAACCGTCAGCTTCACTTGTATTGCTGTTGCACACCAGTTCCAACTCGTAACAGTAACGTTGGTGCAGACCTGTGCGGTGCCGGCCGACTAGACAAAAACTCTCCAAGAACTCCGCTCCCCCTGTCATGACGTAACGTAACTAGCACTTCCCTGCTGGAGGGTCTGGGCGGGTGGTTGGTGGCCGCTTCTGGCGGGGCCTCAGTCTGTTCTGTCTTTCTCTTTCTATTCTGTTAAACGTCTTCCTCCTTATAGCACAATGTCACCGTTATCGTGTCCACGTGCTTTCCCTAACATCAAACTAAAAAAAAAACCCGAGATTCTGGAAACTGTGATAAAATTACAACGTTGAACTATTCTCGGTGAAATAACGATGGATTCAGATGGTCGTTATGGGTCGTTCTTCATAGAATAGTTAAATTTCTGTCATGTCATTTGTCAACATAATGAACATTTTAATATCCATTTAAATCACACTGAACGTGAGCTGCTCTTGAGAAAACAACCTGATATATATTAATGTATCCGATTTCATTATTAAATGTTGCCGTGTAAAGTACGTCGACACTGGAAATAAGTGCTGTTCTATCTTTTCAAAGTCTCTTGAAAGTCCTGTCAGTCCCTTATAATAGTTCATATCTTGTTTCAAAGTACGTGAACGCATTGAACTTGAAAATGAGAATGAACATCCAGATTCTGTAGACGCTCTACTCACCCGAGAAAACAGGAAAAAGAGATCGGATTGTTTTTCCTCGCTCACACGTACGCTGGACCATAATGTACTCACTTCTGTACTGTATTAATGGGGACACCAATTCAACTGAAAACTTTCTTTGTTTAGCTCTGCTGAGATGAAGTTTTTGGCCGTAGTTCTTCGAACTCCCAACTGCATTCAAACAAAGAGATCGTGCCATTCAAAATAGTATCCACTTTAAATGTCCCGCCAGACTGTAGAGATCATACTTTACCTTAAGTGATTTCTTTAGAATGCTTTGGAAAAAACAATATTTAAATGTACCATACGAAAACCAGCTAAATGTGCGTTAGGAAACCTTTGTCCTGCTTTAAAATATACCCACAGATTTTGAACTTTTCCCGGAGCAGTAACAATGCAGTAATGTGAAAGGGATTCAATGAAGGAAGTCACGTAAATGTAGATGTTGCTAAAGCTGAAGTAGAACAAAGATATCATCTATCTGTGCGCCATTTTTTACTCACTGGAGAAGCAGTGCAGTGAATTAGTCAGCATGTCACCTTGGCCAACCAGCGGACGCTTTGGCAACATGGCGGATGTTTCAGTGTGGTTTCCGTAAAATTATATATGGGCTAAATGATTATATAGGCATTTGATTCAAGCATGAATGAGAGTTTGTGAAAGGAGAATGATAAAATAATATTAAAATTGTGTGTCTGCTTTACGGCTACATGGCATTCAGTCTATATCCGTACTTGAAATACTTCTTTTCAATGGCGGGATGGCTGAAATCAATTAAGACGAGCGACACCACAACAGATCTTCAGCGGAAGTAAACCACTATCAAGCGAGGCAAGAATTTCCACTCTTGACATTCATACGTTTTATTTCAGGTATGAATGGTAGGGGCTGATGGGGGGGGGGGGGGGGGGACATAATGATGTCTTCTCAATGGCCTGGTGGGTTTTATAAAATTGAAACTCTTGAGATGAGGATACTACAAGAGATCTTCAGGGGAACCTAACCATCGTCAAACGACTTTTTTTACACTCTTTTTCAGGAGAGGAAGAGGGGGTTGGGGGGGGGGGGTTCATCTGTTCAGTGGCGAGAAGGCTTAACCTAATCAAAGGAAAATGTGTTACTGTTTGAGGGATGCATTGTTCTGTTGTTTGTGAGAGGCAGTTTGATACAATTTCCTTCAGTCTGATGGTATTCACTCCGGTGATGGTACTGTCTGCTGATATTGATTTACAAGTTTTAGTATTTGTTATGTGCCAACGTTTACAGTAGGTATTTTCTGTTTGATTCAGTTTAGACGCCACAGATGTTGCCGAATCTCCGCGTTGCCTTTCTGGTTGTGATGGTATTATTGTCTTCATCTCGCCTCCTTAGAATGACAAGGCTCTAAACTCCCTTCCGTCAACTATTGAGAAATTGATGATTAAAGTTTCATGTGCTCGTACCTTTTAGAGAACAGTTTTGTGTTGTTGTTTTTCATTTTAATATTTACAAATTACACATCGAATCCCTTTGATACTTTAACGCGCGATAGAGAAGGCATGAGAAGTAGTGTGCAAATCAGTTCAGCCAAAAAGGAGACAGGAACTTGACATTCGAACGGGTCGATGCGATATGGTCGTAGTATTATGAGGATGAAGGTAAGGTGGTGTTGTTGTGATGGCGTTGCTGTCAACGCCACTGTGTTGTTGCTGCTGCTGCCCCTGGTCATCTCCATTAGTAGTAGTGTCCATCGTTGTCTTTGTGTATATCGGTTGAATTGATGGCTGTCATTTATCATTTGATTCAATCTTTTGCATTGTTAGCCGCTGTACTGCGGGAAGTCAAAACCTGCCTCTATCCCCTGTGCTTTCCCCACTTTCTTCTGTCCGTACTGTAATATTTTAATAATTTTAGTACTCTTTTTGTTCATTTGCTGTCGTTTTTGTTGTTATTGTCTGCTGTTCTTGTTATTTTTGTCCTTGTTGTTAACCCTCTAGGCTCCGCCCCCCCCCCCCCCCCCACGTTTGCTTTTGGGTGAAGTCTGATTTCATGGGCTTTTGTTCTTACGCACATAATCAAGGAGCTTTTCATGATCACGTAGTTGATTTATTGTGTATATTGTAGAAAACATTAAAAATAACCTACTTTTCTTGCGCCGAGTTCTTGTGGGAACTGCAACCGAACAATAAATATCTGTGTACCACTGGTACATTATGACACTTAGAGGGATAACTGCTGTCCTTGTTGTACGTTCTTATTCGTGGTGGTATGATAGTAGCAGGACTGCCTCTCCATACTCCTTATAATATGCGAAAGATTTCTTGGGGACCAAAGATGCTTGGAATTTGCTCAAATATTATTTCTTGATTTGTTTTTCCTATGTTTGTTCTCTGAGGGCGCGAGTTCACTCAAAAGGAATCGAATCAGGAACATACTCGTCTGTTCCAATTTGCGAATAGTATTCACAAGAGCGTAAAGAAAGTTGATGGTCGGTCTAGTTTGAGCCCCGTCTGGTTTGAGATCAGGCCCTAGACAAAGGCGGTCCTGTAAAGAGATCAAGTTAAACTCGGAAAAACAAATGCCAGAACTACGAAACAAAACCATTTTTTTTTTTTTTGTAATTTAGAAGCGTGTTGGTTTCGATACAAATTTGGCACGAAGGTTTATCAATTGTACGAAGTATCGATTTCGACCTCTGACTAAAACGTGTGACCTGGCCGTGTAAATGGTATACAAGACCTGTGTTGTGTACGGTTTAATTAATTCACGGTGATGTATGGACATCGCTGGTTTTCGTTAGGCGACCTTACTTCTTGTTCCTACTGTTTGCAGTTTCTCAAAAAACTGGAGAACTTTTAGCTTGTAGAAGAGGTATCACAAATGTACACCTTGGGACATGCTTAAAATGCGTTGTGGCAGTTAGCGAGTTGTTTCACAGTTCCGATGTAATCAAACTCCATATCATAGTACTAAAGCCGCAAACGTTTAACGCCGAATTTCTCAGCTGTGCAAAAAATGGAGGTGGAACAAACAAGAACTCAGGTCCACGATCTGGCGAACATAGAAAATAGGAACAATTAGAAAATATTGCCCTTGAGTTATAAAAGGAGCAAAGTAAGGTGAGGTTTACCGCTCACATAATATTATTGTACTGTTTTATGAGTACATTCAGAACAACAAAGTGAATGTTTACAGTAACTGATTGGAGAAAGGTTGGTATAGAGACATGCCGAAGGTAGCGGGTTCGATTCCCGGTCGGTGCAGGCATGTTGGAGTCGTGGGGGAAAATTCGTGTCCCAGATCCTGTGGTAGGAAGGATCGAGCACTTAAATCTTCTCGGATAAGGATGCACAACTCGGGGGACCTGTGTGCACATTGCCCATGTCAAAGATACCTTGGCCGTTGGAAATCAGGCCTAGCAAAACCGCTGCCAGGGCAAAATTTCAACAACAAAAAAATCCCTACCACAAAAACACGCAAACATTAACATGGGCAGCGCAATTATTGCCCTTGACAACCCGCTGCCAGAGGCTGGGGTCCTGAAAATGTCGCAAAGTGATTTTCTGTTTACGTACATAATATCTTTTAAAGTTCTGTTAGTTGACACATCACTAGATTAACGAATCATTACAAGTTCTAATATTTTCAAGTTCTGATCTACAATTACTTCGAGACAATAGCACATTAATGTTATGTAATGACAACGATAAATTTAAAAATAAATAAATTTAATAAGAAAAACTGAAACTCCTGGTAGAGCGAGACGTACACACCTTCAGCGGAAGATCTGTCAAACAAATGTCTTAGGCACTTGATCTCCTTAGTTTCTAGTAAATGGCATATGAGTAAAATACAATTGCATTTTTTATACGAGCCCCTTGTTCAAAACGCTTGGGGGTCCGTACGTACAAGCAACACCAGCCGTAAAGCAATGCGGATTGCGTGAGGTGAGGTTGAACTGCGTTGTCCATGAATAAAACCATACTATAATATCTCATTTCAATTACATGGCTCGAAATCTTGAGTTCCAATAAAGAAGAAATTTCTACTTGAGATGAAAAGCCTCACGGGCACACTTGAGACAAGACCGTAGTGGTAGTAGTATTTTCTATTGGCGTGTTGAGGGCTAGAGGAAACAGCGGGAACCATACCAGACCTGTTATTTCTTAATGTTTATTAGTTCCTGTCCTGTCTTAAGCAGGGAATAAACAGGAGACAGATAGACAGACAGACAGACAAATAAGCAAACAAGAGGGGGGAAAATAGATAGGTCTATCTATCTATCTATCTATCTATCTATCTATCTATCTATCTATCTATCTATCTATCTATCTATCTATCTATCTATCTATCTATCTGTCTGCCTATCTATCTATCTATCTATCTATCTATCTATCTATCTATCTATCTAGCTATCTATCTATCTATCTATCTATCTATCTATCTATCTATCTATCTACCTATCTGTTTAGCTATCTATCTAGCTATCTATTGGTCTATTTATCTACCAATCTAAGTATCTATCTATTTATCTATCTATCTGTCTGTCTTTCTGTCAGTCTGTCTGTCTATCTGTCTTTCCATCTATCTATCTATTCATCTGTCTATCTAGCTAGCTATCTGTCTGCCTGTTTGTCTGTCTATCTGTCTTTCAATCTATCTATGTATTTATCTGTCAACCTATTTATATTCATCTGTCTATCTATCTATCTATCTATCTATCTATCTATCTATCTATCTATCTATCTATCTATCTATCTATCTATCTATCTATCTATCTATCTATCTATCTATCTACCTACCTATCTATCTATCTATCTATTTGTCTATCTTTCTTTCCATCAAGCTTTCTATCTATCTATCTTTCTGCATGTCTGTCTGTCTATCTGTCTTTCCATCTATCTACCTATTTATCTGTCTATCTATCTATTTATCTCTCTCTGTTTGTCTGTCTGTCTGTCTGTCTGTCTGTCCGTCTCTTGGTCAGTCTGCCTGTGTGTGTGTCTATCTCTTTGACTTATTTAAGTCTCAGTAAAAATTTTAAAAAAACAAAAAAACACAGTCCTCACTGATGTTGACGGGAGAGAAAGGAAAGAAAGCCTTTGAATGGGTAGGCTAATGGGTTTTGATCATGAATTAAACACTGGTATTTGGCGCGAGCCCATGGCCAATAACTCTTGTCTGGTGTGCGAGTTACGGCCGCGTCTGATCGGAGAGTAGGTACTTTAATGGTTAGTTCCCTTGCTTATTGTGTATTTGATCTATCCCTTTACTACATCTATCTATCTATCTATCTATCTATCTATCTATCTATCTATCTATCTATCTATCTATCTATCTATCTATCTATCTATCTATCTATCTGTCTGTCTGTCTGTCTGTCTATCCATCCATCCATCCATCCATCTATCTATCTATCTATCTATCTATCTATCTATCTATCTATCTGTCTGTCTGTCTGTCTGTCTGTCTGTCTGTCTGTCTGTCTTTTGTGCGTGTTTACAGTTAGTATAAATGGAATACGATTAGATCTAGGAAAGCACTCAATACGATCCTTGTATGTCAGCCATGTTTTTTTTTATTCCCGTCTACGTCTATCTATCTATCTATCTATCTATCTATCTATCTATCTATCTATCTATCTATCTATCTATCTACCTATTTATCTATCTGTCTATCTATCTATCTATCTATCTATCTATCTATCTATCTATCTATCTATCTATCTATCTACCTATTTATCTATCTGTCTATCTATCTATCTATCTATCTATCTATCTATCTATCTATCTATCTATCTATCCATCTATTGATTTGGCATTTTTAAAATACTTTTTTTAGCTTTTTTTTTTAATTTACTGGAACCATCAGATCTTTTCACTGAATTTGTTTAATTTGGTGTGTATTTATTGGTGTATCTGTGTGTCCTTACAATTCCTTTTGTAATTTGGCAAGTTAACATTTTCTATGAAAACATTCGCAAATTATCTCTTTTACTTGCCTTAAAACAATTAAAATTAATGTATTCTTTCTAGTCCTTTTATGTGAGGTTTATAAACAGCCAGTAATAGAATGTAAGTGTTTTTACATCCCAAACCGATCGCGTTTCCAAAGGGGCTTGAGTGATCCTTAACAATTAATCCGAAGTATTGTAGTTGTTGTTGCACTTATTGATGTTTTTGTTGTTGTTGTTGTCTTGTCGTCATCATTGTTATTGATTTTTCTGTTGTTGTTGTTGTTGTTGTTGTTGTTGTTTTGTCGTCATCATCGTAGTGTTACTTTTGTGTTGTTATTGTTGTTGTTGTTGTTGTTGTTGTTGTTGTTTTGTCGTCATATCGTACTGTTACTTTTGTGTTTTGTTGTTGTTGTTGTTGTTGTTGTTGCTGTTAGTATTGCTTCTGCTGTTGGTACTTTTATTGTTGCTGTCGTCGTCGTTTCTTGTCGTTGTGGTTGTTGTTGTTGTTGTTGTTGTTTACGAAATAACCTGTGGGGAAATTCCCAAATCTTTGGCCTATTTATTGAAAACCTACAGACAGATGCCTGTTTGTTTACTTTGTCCAAAATCACTTTCAGCACAGACACGCGATCTGTTTAACTATCCTAAAAAGTTATTGATCATGAGCCTAAATGACGACACCCTTACATAATCTCTGAAACCAGTCAGATATCAGCCGGCTGAGAGACTACACCGGGGTTAGTTAGAACCTACACCGATCCCTTTGATCTCAGGGTAATGTCTGAGTGACAGGAACTGAGTATATCGGTTTTCTGTGCTGCCAGGGAAAGGTTATCATGTGATCTAAACCTCGAGTAATCTCAAACGACTAAAACAGATCCCTTTGAATGTACTCCCTCGGGTGAAACAATGGTCCTACAAAGTTAATGTTTGTTCCATTGACGTATCAAAAGATAGAATTTAAGCTAGAAGGACATTGAATCAACCCTGTTTGCACTGGTCGGTTTTGACTTAATTTGAGTATGAGTTTGAATTTGGAGACAGCACGTTTGTGTTTAGGTCTTTATTTTAGGAGATTCGCTGCTCTTGCCAACATTTACACCTCACTTTTCTCGTTTTTTATTTCTCTAGTTCTTGTTTTTGTGTGTTTTTGTGGTGGGGATTTTTTTTTTTTTTTTGAGAATTTTGCCCGGGTAGCGGCCTTGTTTGGCCTGCTCTTCTCGATTTCCAACTGCCAAGGTATCTTTAAGTTAACCCGCGCAAACGTGCACACGGGCCCTCCGAGTTTGGTTTTTTTTATTTTGTCGTTAATCAAGAAGGCTAGGTGCTCGACCCTACGTACCATAGGATCAGGTTCAGGAATCCCCCCCCCCCAACCTACCTCCCACCCCCACCCCCCAAAAAAATTCCACAACATGGTTGCACCGACGTGGGATCGAACCTGGTACCTTCGGCATGAGCGAGAGACGAGCACCCTGTCTCGGAGAATGCACTTTTATACGGCAGCGGCCTCACCGTGCTGGAAAAAGCAAGACGACAGAAAGAATAATCTTAGCAGAGTGATACGATAGAAGAAGACCTTATCAGAAGCAGACTTGAACTTCCTTTGAATCAACTAACGAGACAGACATGTTTCCGTCTCACTAATGCGTGAGATCCTGTTAAACTCCAGTGCAAAAAAGGAGGCAAAACAGACGTGACGCAATGTGCTACGAGCAATTACGCAGTCAGTTCTGTTTTGAGTCAGACTACCCATGAACCAGCTAACGAGACAGGCATGCGTCCGTCTCGCTAGTGTGTGAAGTCCTGTTAAACTCCATTGCCCCAAAACAAAAACCCGAGGCAAAAACAGACTTGACTGAGTGCGCCATGAGCAGTTACGCAGTCTGTTCTCTTACGTTGCAGAAAACGACCGGATGCGCCGAATTAGGTCAAACTCACTTTTTAACGTTGTTTTGCAATTAAAAATCTGCTCTGTCTTTCTATCTGGGTTATAATTTTGTACGACTTCGTTTTTTAATCACAACATGAACATCGAACGAAAAATTAAGCTGGGTTTTCATGTATACGGAAACTGAAATGGCAACGGAAACGTCGAAGTCCAACAGATTGTAAAAAGAACGAGTGTTTCCATGTGTACGGAAATGACATTCCAGTACAGCTAAAAATATTCTTTCTATTTCACTACTTAAATGTTTTTTAACGTTTCCGGTGCCGTTTCTGTTTCGGTATACATGGAAAGCCAGCTTAAAACGGAGCCCAAGGCGAAATATTTTTGGTGATCAAATGGACGTTTCGCCTTTTGGAATAACAACATTACTTGCACTTTGTAGGTTTCAACGTTTTGCTTTTGACATGTGTACAAATGTGGAAACAAAAAAAGAAAATGAATTATTCCCTGTGGACGAAACACATATTTTTTTATACGACAACAGAGAAAAGGTTTATCAGATTTGCGGCCAAACTAACAAGCATCCATAAACAGGGTTGTTGTTGTTTTTTTGGGGGGTTGGGGGGGGGGAGGGGGGTCACAGAAATTATATAATGTTGATTATGTGTTTGTGTCACCAAAATTTGAGAATGGCAGAAACAAAAGAAAACAAAATTACAGTTGTGCAGATAACTGCAACTGTGCAGGTGACTACAACTGTGCAGATAACTACAACTGTGCAGATAACTACAACTGTGCCGGTGACTACAACTGTGCAGATAACTACAACTGTGCAGGTGGCTACAACTGTGCAGATAATTACAACTGTGCAGATAACTACAACTGTGCAGATAACACTCTTTGCAAAGAAAGGCAGTTGTTATCAGACCGTAGCCCAAGTACACAGCCCAATAAGAAAACACCTAGTTGTGTTCACTGCTCACCCATAGCTTCCTATATAAAATATTACGCTCCCCTAATAATTGTCTTCTATTCCAGATTTGCTGAATACATTCTGTATTTTGGCTTGGCACTGATGTTTACTCGTTATCTTTTATTCCAGATTTTCTGGATCTATTCTGGGTATTTTGGATTGGCATTGATGTTTATTCATTATCTTCCATTCCAGATTTGCTGGGTGCATTCTGTATTCTGGATTGGCTTTGATGTTTATTCATTATCTTCTATTCCAAATTTGCTGGGTACGTTCTGTATTTTGGATTGGCATTGATGTTTATTCATTATCTTCTATTCCAAATTTGCTGGGTACGTTCTGTATTTTGGATTGGCATTGATATTTATTCATTATCTTCTATTCCAGATTTACTGGGTACGTTCTGTATTTTGGATTGGCATTGATGTTTATTCTTTATCTTCTATTCCAGATTTACCACGGCACAGAGTTCCCTTATGGCGATCACGTTCAAGCGACGCCCTGCATGGCTGAAGAAACGCCTAAGTCTTCGGAAACAGCCGCGGAAGATCTGTAAAGACAGTAACAACAACGAATCAGTGGCCACTTCCCCTGCCCACGAGCATTACTTTTCACCTACACGTTGTCTGAGAAACTTTCTCATTTTCACTGCCAGCAAATACGTGGGATTCTTCTGATATAAACAGTTGCTGTTACATTTCCTGGAAATACAATCGACTTTGTGGGCATTTCAGTAGAGGACGTGAACTTGTGAATCTGGAATTCAGACACAGAGAAACGCTTATACAACTGTACTGACGCCAGTTTCTCGTGGCATTGAACACTTTTTCGGTAAAAACGGGTATTGTACTTCATTTTTTTTTTAAATTCTGACGCCACTTGAAACAGTATCTTTTCGCCCTGCAGACTAGATACTTTTATTTGTTGTATCTTAAACTTTGGGGCAAAGTCAAGAAACATTTCAGCTTGGAATTAACATTGTTTATATTTCTGTATAGATAAGGACAGTTATAAAACGTTCACGATGGCGTACACTGTGGATAAGAACTTTACTACTCCGCTGATTAACTTGGCTATGACGTCAGTCAGTCCGACCACCTTCAGTGTGACAAACGTTACTGAAGAAGCCACGCAGAGAGCTCCACCAGGACTTGAAAGCTTCAGTAGTGCTTACCGTCCAATCCATGGAATAGCTGCTCCAATTATTTGTATCCTGGGCATTATAGCCAACTGCTTGAATATTGTGGTGCTGACCAGGAAGAATATGATATCTCCAACCAATGTCCTACTGACATGGCTAGCTATATCGGACGGGCTGACGATGATGGCATATCTGCCCTACGTCATACTGAATTACCATATTTACTCAAAGAATATGCCCAGTCCTCTGGCTAATGCACAGTTCATTATGTTTTTCGCCATCTTTAGTGTGGTGGTACACAGCATTTCTATCTGGCTAACAGTGTCACTGGCTGTGTTCAGATATGTATTCATTCGTTACCCACGTCGAGGAGCGAAGCTTTGCAGTATCTACAGAGCCAAGCTGACTGTCTTCATCGTGTGTGTAGTGGTCACCCTGGTGTGTATTCCCAACTCTGTGAGTTACACCTTCGACACTACAATAACCAACAACCAGACCTCCTGGTACATTGACGTCCGTCAGGACACGCCAGGTTACCAGTTCCTCAAGAACTTTAATCTGTGGATCCAAGCTATCCTGGTCAAGCTCCTGCCCTGTCTGCTGCTTGCCGTACTGAGTATTCTGCTCATCAAACAGATGAAAGACGCTGAGAAACGGAGGAAAAAGCTGATGAACAAGAGCAACTCCAAGGCTGAGGATGACTCTCGCCGTCACAGGAAGACCAACCGAACTACCAGGATGCTGGTGGTAGTTGTGGTGCTTTTTGTGATAACTGAAACCCCACAGGGAATCCTTCAGCTTCTCGGTGGAATCATTGACAGTTTCTTCGCTAACGTCTACGGCCCGCTTGGTGACCTCATGGATACTCTTGCCTTGTTTAACAATGGGATCAACTTTGTGCTGTACTGTACCATGAGTAAGCATTTCAGGGACACCTTCATTAAGATTTTCCTCAGTGATATCGTCAAAGCCACAGGTGTCCGGAGTGAAGGCCAGTTGATGACGGCCAGAACCACGCGGGTGTCGGAAGTCTGAGGATTAGACTCTGCTAAGCTACAGAAGGATGACTGTGAAATATGCGTGACACGATCTGTCTTACTAGAGTATACTTTTAGACACAACCCATATCAGATAGAGTGTATTTATTTCATTCATATCATTATTATTTCAAGACAATGATGGCTTTGATATCTAAGAAAGAACCTCAATACAGGAATGGTTTTCAGGTTTGTTTTCTCGGATTCGGACGGGGATTCGTAGGAAATAGAGAGAGAGACCAAAGTTTGTTCTCATATCAAAACTTGTCACATCAATAATTATCATTGATTCAAGGTTATAATCGTCGTTCTTATTGTTGTATTTTTTTTTGTTCCATAAAATGCTTACCAACTTTGACATCTACCGTAACTCCAATCGCATTATGCATTGTTGTGTAGATATTCCATCGGGGGGGGGGGGGGAGACATCCATAAAGTAGGTACGAATAAGAGGAAAGGAGGAGGAGGAGGGGTATTTGAGCAGAGCACTTACATGCTTTTGGACTTCTGGCGAGCGTTAAGCTCATTTCACTTATGTTAAGATGAAAAAATGAGTTTTCTTTGACTTACTTTTCAACAAAGTGAGTTGTAGTAATCTATAAAACTGAAAATAGACTGTGTATGCAATAAACCAGTCAAATAGCCCAAGCAAAATATTGTAAAGTTTAAACACATCCAGGCCTATAAGTAACATTCTCGGTTCAATACGTTCATACAAGATGGAGCGGAAGGGTGGGGCCAAGTGTATGAAACAAGTATACAAGGGAGGCGTGGATCACAAATAGCCAAAAGTGGCGAGCAAATGCTCTGTGGATGCACCCACATCCGCAGCCTTTTAGTCTGTGTTTGGAGAAAGTACGTCGATCAGATTACGGTCAGATTGTGATAGGAAGAGACGATTGACAGAATATAGCAGAATGGTAGGACTGAATGAAAACCTTCTCAGAAGTGTCCATCAACCACCCGCTCGAAACACAAGGAGAATCACATGGAGACGTGCCCTTTTTCAGTTTCCAAATCATTTTGTCATGACAGCTGCAGTTTCTGTCAAGATATTACTTATTTTCATCACAACATTACCAAGGAATATTGGAGACAGAACTAGTACGTGATCTAGGTATGTGATCTGTGGTCGACACAAGACACGTGACCTGGATGTGGGTCACTTAATCTTCGCTGAAATCAGTGATGAACACGAGCTACTGGCCGCCCCCCCCCCCCGGACACACACACACATAGATACTAATCGTTGCCATTGAGAGTGGACAGTATGTAATCTGTGAGCATAATAATTAGAAAAACTGGCCTGGATGTGACGCATTTAATTTCCGCTCAGATCAACAATGAACATACACACACATACACACGGACAGATTCACACACATAAAATGTAGGCTACCTTTAATTCGTGCATGAATGTCACATGGACATAATGGGACTTGTTTGGTTAAGTGTGTATGTATGTATCTGTGTGTTTGGGGGCTGGGACGGGGGAAATTGATTACCTTGTCAAAAAGTCTAGGTAAAACATAATCTACAAAAGTCCGTCCTTACAAGATCAGATTTGAGGTAATTTTTCAGTGAGTCATGCCAAACTGATAAAAAAAAATATTATAAAAACCACAGAAAAACTGTGGGGACGCAGCAAGGCTACACAAAGTCAAAATTTGGCAAAAAGAAAAAGTTGTATGTAGCAAAGCCTCACGTAAGAAATAATACCTAAACGATACAATGAAACACAAACTAAAAGAGAAGACAGAAAACGGCCGATATTTCGGCAACAGCTTTCTTTCAGAAAAACAAAAAAACAAAAAAAAACTAAAAATTGAAAAATTAAACAGATAAATTATTCAAACAATAATAAAAATAGAACATGAAATATATGGAATCTAAATAATAATAAACAAGAAATTTTGTTTGTTAGTTTGTTTTCTAAATTGAGACATTTACCTATTAAAAACTCACATACAATCATTCAATAAATATCAAATAAGAAATACACGTATATGATGGACAGTATGAAAGAAAGAAAATTGGCACAATACTTCTCTAAAAATGGTAGAGTATAGAGATAATTCCGCTTACTACAAGTTTGGGTTTTTTATTTGACGAAGGCTTCAATTCCAATTTTGGGTGTCGCACAAAGTTTGTGCCATTTTCAAACTGGTTAATGCGCCTACCAATTATTATATGTTGTTGTTTTCTGATTGAATGTTTCACATATTTGCAAAGTAAGGCTACATTTCTTTAAGGAAACAGATGCCAGTTTATCGGTAAATTGTGACGAAGGAACGATTTCTGTCTATATTTTTGCTTCCAGCTTTGATCTAGGAGCATGCTACTTTGAAAAAAAAAATCATGAGTTATTACTTATTAAATGTTTACGTGGAAAGGGGGGCAGGGATTTGAATTGTTTGTCCACCAAACATTGTCTGTGCAACGGATATCAGTGGCAACGGCTGTAACTTTACAAAAGAAATTCATTAGCGAGGAGGAGAAATAGGTAATTCTATCATGCTCTCAGGATAACTTAATCAACTTGGTCAAATAAGTCGGGTTGAGAGAAGAAAGACTGCAAATAACTGCGTGTAACCTATAGTGATAATCATGCTCAAGACAAATGAACAGAATTTGATTTCTCTGCTTTGCTATTTATATTATTAGAATGTATCTGCATATCATTGTCAGGGTTGCCAGATTGGCCTAATGGAGGCCAAATTGTAGAAAAGTAATCTCCTGGGAATTCCGCTGGCTTTCAAAAAAATGTTACTTGTCTGGACAGATTGGCCTACCGGAGGCCGAATTCCAGGAAACTGACCACATTGGAAATTCCTGTGGACTACAAAAAAAAAATATATATATATATATATATATCTTTGGCATTTGGTCATGTGCCTGTTTGTTCGTTTGTTTATTTGGCCTCCAAACACGATGAGGGTCTGGCACCCCTGAATTCATTGCCGGTGTGTGATATGACTTTATGTACAAATGATAATTGCATGTGGTTGGCTCAGGACATAGAACAGTTCTTGTGATATCATGTAACTCTTACTCGTAGAGTAAAAAGTCTGGGTCTTTGAATGACGTCTTTGATATAATAATATAATAACAAAATGTAATGTGTCGTATAAATATGATTTTTTTGTTTTGGTCTTGTTGATTTGCTGATTTTTTAAATGGGAAATGGGGGAGGGGGGGTGCGATCCATGAACATATAACCTCATATTGTCGATATTGTAATGTACAGAAACATAATAATCATCTGCATGTACCGTAAATTTTTGTATGTATGTTTACAATGTTCGCGTCTTATCATTGCCAACTTATACTTGACGTCATTGTATTTTATCTGGCCAGAGCGTGTTAAAAATAAAAGCTGTGCTGTTCTGGGGCAGCGGCGTTTCTACCATGAAACTAATGAAGCTTAAAAGCTTGAGGGCCCCTAATCCCGGAGGGGCCATGAAGAAACTTTTTTCAATAAGTGAAGTTTGGATGTTTCGCTATAACTGTTGTTGGTTGCGAAGGGTCCTAAAAACAGTTCAAGTTTCAGGATCCGAAATAATGTAATTGGTGTGCGACTGTAATCAATATTTTGCTGTAGGCTGTGAAAGGGGAAACTGGTTGAATCCTCCGTCGGTCGTGGATGGCCGTGAAATTTTTGCATCGTAATTAACTGTTTTGACTTAACTGCTGTACCGGAGCAGCGACCGTCGCCTGTGGCTGAACAGGCTAAAGACGGGAGTGACAGTCTCTACTGCACTGGTCACATCTGTGGGTGCCCAGGGAAGATGGATGTCCTTTCGTGACATGGTTTTCTTTTTCCTTTTCTGCGCGATCTGTCATGTTTGTCAGTTCTGCGCGATCTGTCATGTTTGTCAGACGAATCAAAAACGAAGAATCATTCACTTTATAAGGTTTGGTAGTTTAAACAGATTTTGATATCAAAGGTCGAGAACTCGCGAACTTCTTGTTCGTTCCAACCCCACTTTTTGCACAAGTGAGAAACTGGACATTAAAAACGTTCGCTGCTTTCATATCATGACAAGGACTTAGAAACAGCTTGAGAAATGCTACAGCGCATTTTAAACACGTGTTAAATGTGTGCATTTGTTATTCCTCTTCTACATACTAAAAGGTCTCCAGAAAATCGAGATGGAACAAACAAGAACTAAGGTCTAGAACTCTAGAACTTTCAAAGTATTATATCAGGGGGATGAAAATGCAAAACGTACCGAGTAGCGAATTGACCCAGTTACTGATATGTGCCCTTTCAGGAAGCCACTATTGAGTAGTGCGTTCAACTTCGCATTGCTGAAAATCCAAGCCTGCTAAGTGCTGAAAAAGTTACGGGTGAAAATTACATTAGCCTAATTTGCTTTATGTAATGATAGCAAAAACCTTAATTTTTTTTATTAAAAAAAAAAAAGAAGAAAAGAAAAAGAAAATAAACTTTGTACTAGGTAGGTCTGATTTTTTGATTTTTTTTTACTCCTGGTACACTGAGGCTGCCATTTATTATATGACCTTTGCTAAGGAATTAATTTCCCAAGCCATATTAGAATCTGTGCGGGTAAAAACAAAAAACAAAAAACATTTACATACACATATGCACACACACACACACACACACATACACACCCAACTGAAACGGATGGCAGAGCGAGATTACACGAGGTCTCCACAGGAAGAGAACTACCGTCAAGCAAGTGTTTCCATCCTTTGAATTCCTTGCACTCAGCGGGTCGGGCCACGCCCAAGTCGTAAACCTGGGTGCTCTCCGGCGTTTAATTTTTCAAGCTGTACTCGGGTTCTAGTCGAGGTCTCCGGAGAAATGAACGAACGAAACAAAAAAAAACAAAAATGAATTTACTTCCATCAGTAATGGAAAAACGACTTGAAGCTAGATATTCATTATCTTTGTGGTGGGGAAAAAAATTAATTCTGCTGGTTAGATCTTTCGGAGAATCATAGTTATCACACGCATGACATTTTCCAGAATATTGTGGTCATAAAATATAAAAGAAAGCCAGGCACCACTCAGTGCAGCGGAGACTTCCTTTTGAAGATGCTAGAAGCTGCTGTGGCTAAGAAAAATTCTCAGTGTAAAGTATCGTCCCCTTAGAAAGTCAAGGCTCTAACTTACACCAGTCAACTTTTGAGTAATTGATGATTTTAAGTTTCATGTCGCGCTTTGCTGCAAGACCGGACATCTAACTGACATCTCGAAAATTTTACAGGAGAGCCAAAAAACTGATTTTCTTTGGCTTATGTAATATGGTAAAGACAATGAAGTTGATTATTGCAATATCGTTATTTACAAGAATTGAGCTACGAGCTTTTGACACAATGTGCGCTATTGATTTTCAGACCCAAAGAATGAAAACAGTGATTTTGGCCAAAAATCTTAGTTACAGGAGTCTTGCACCATAGCGACGATGTGCTCGTAGCTTTTAGAAATATGACGTTTTTTTTTTAGTAATACTTACAAATTACCCATCGTATCTGCTTCATAGTTTGACATATGATGGAGCAGGCCCGTGGCAGCGGTGTGTGATGTGTAACGCAATTCAGCCAAACAGTGAAATAGAACCTGGTGATTTTAAGGGGACCGGACGGTAAAAAAAAATAATTGCGGTTGTTGTTGTTGTTTTTTTTTTTGCTTAGAGGGATTTCAAGAGGGGTGGGGTGGGGTGGCTCAATACTGCATTTGCACCCCCCCCCCCCCCCAGATGCAGGCGTTTCAGCCAAGCTCGCTTCATACTCCTAGAAAATGAAGAGAGCCCCATTACAAGGGAATGGACAGGCACACTTATTACAGCATACATGTTTCACATACGGGTATATGCTACAAACACTAATGCTCCCTTCACATACAATCATCATAATCATAAAGGACGTAAGGCCTCCAATGTAATCATGAAAGGCTTTTTACCCGCTGGCCCTTAAATTCTACAAAAATAATATCATATCACGCATAAAAAGACGTAAAGGTGTACCTTTTTAGAAGGTCTCGAACTTGGCTATATTTTCAATACTTTCGTTGATTTTGAGCCACAACTGAGTTGAACAGAAGAATATGCGCCGACTTTTTGAGCCGGACAAAAAAAAAAAAAAACGCATTTTCTTGGAGCAGAATTAAAGAGTGAGATCGGAAATTTCGTTCTGCGTCTCAATTTACACATGGGTGGTCGAAACACAACTTTTAAAAACTCATATTTTGTGTATTCTCTGAATCAGCGAGCCAACAAATTTTATTTATGCTAACTGAACGCAAACTACCGCTATCTTCACACAGAAATGCTGCATACACTCCTGTGTCACACGGACACTGTATAGACTGCAACGCCCATGTCAAGATTCAAGGCCAATAACGCCAGATCAAAAATCCCCAAGAAAAGTGACACCATAAAATCTCAACGAGAGAGAGCGAGAACCGGAGATCTCAGCTTGCTAATTAATTTCTGCTAATAGAAAAATTTGTCATCATAGGAATCTCACCTTTCCCACAGTTGGACATCAAATGGTGCTAGGTATCTGAAGTAAATGTGAACTTATAGTTTTGTCTATACTTTATGAAACATGAAACCTTACAGACTTACGTCGTTATTTTTGCCATTCGCATTGTAGCTGAACTTACATTCTGTTAAATATGAAACTTCATGGTTTTTCTTCTTTGTCTTTGCCATCCGCATTGTGGCTCTCCCTACATTCTGTCAAACATGAAACTTTACAGTTTTTCTTCGTTATCTTTGCCACCTCACATTAAGGTGAATCTGATTTCATGAGTAGTCAGCAGAGAACAACTGATTTTATCTGATTATGATGAGTTCATCTGTTGGTCTCTTTGGTCTGCTTGTTTATATTTGTATATCTAGACGATGTCCCCAGCTTTGTCTCATACAATGCTCAAAATTGTCACAAGCAAACATATCGCCGGGTATAATTTTTATGTCATATTTTTGCGTGTGCATTTTTGCCTTTTCGAGAAAAGGAGCACTGAAGTGTGGTCGGCAAAAGGGCTAAAACGAATAAAATATTATGTCACAAACACGTATCGACAAATTTTTAACCGATCGGAACTAGCAGTAGTGCCACTTATACATAATGAAATAAGGAATGAGATAACCACTATCATGACAAAACCTCAAAAATTGCAAAATGTCGCATACAGCATGTCACGAGCAGAGTTAGGGTCTTGGGGATGTTACGACTGCACGAGAGGCAGCTAACTCACACTCGGACACAACCACACAAGAAAAGTATTAAATAACTAGAGCGTATATATGTCAGGCCGGTCAGGCCATAGTTTACATAAATATTAATAACAAAACAAAAGACAATAGGGGTATATATTCAAACCAAAAAAACTCTAATTAATAACTTAACCAATGATATTCATGTAACTATGGAGGTACTGCAATCAATAGCAAATAGGTATATTATACGAAACTAGATATCAATTTAAAGTGACAGTTGAGTCGCCACTGGCCAGTCGCCAGGCAAACTCTCCCTAAATCATATGGGCTTGAGTGTTAGGAGAGCCCAGTATGTTCAAAGCCTACAGAAGCACTCTTCGGCTTGTAGGTAATTTAAGCAGTTGCCAAAAGACTATATTTTATGCACAATCACTATTCAATTCATCAACAATGTGCTATATTATTCCAATCATACTATGGCAATAGATCTATGATACAGGACACTCGTGGTCGAGTGCCAGCTTGGGTTTCCTTAGTCTTCCTATGAGGCTGTAGTTCTCTCTCTATCTCCGATCTCTATTATGCTTGAATAAATAAGATATAGTACCATTGGTCACGCCTACTGGTAGGCGCGAACATCAATATAGCGCAGCGTGGGCTTTCAAAGGTCAGCCCACTCAGACCTTTCTTTCTAGAGCGCAGTCAGTCCGTTAGCAAGGACTTCTTGTCTTCAAAGCACACAGTTCAGGTACTGGTCAACCGGAGATACTTCACGACACGATGCTTCTGCTCGTCTGTATTCACTAAATCTGAACGTTACACGATGTCTTATACTATCTAACTACCCAGCATGCTAGTCCGCTGGCCCAATTAGTTCAGCTATCTCATAGGTCGAAACCTCCCACCATTTTAATTGTAGTAATACGTCTGCACTATTCTACCAGCCAGTTAACGTGCAAAAACTTGTCTAGTCATACTTAACAATGTCAACTAGCCCCACCTTGTTTCACCCCTACTCCATTACTTATTAATCACGAACATTAAAACCCACAAGCGTGAATCTAACAGTTTAACTTTACATTTATTTACTCACCAACTATAATTTCGCGAGGGCCGTTCAAGGCCACCAGCCAATTTCTCATGGCCCTGGTAAAAAAAACAACAACTCACTCTCTGCGTGAGTTTTAACAACATCTGAATCATGACACAGCAAAATATGGCAAATGCAGTCGATATGTACATGCTGAGCCCTACAGTAATGGAAAGGCACGTTCAATGGAAATTAACTTCTTTCTAAGTGTGTCACAAATTATTATTAAGTTTTATCTCCTCTAGTGCCAGAATTCATCTGACGCGTCTATGCCTATTTACTGATGAAGACTTTTTCATACACATGTATTATGGAGAACATAGCCACATAATCTTCCCGTCTTAAGTAATGTAATAGACTACATTTTTTCATTACTTTTTTTTCAACTCTAAAACCAATTTCTGTTTTTCTTGAGCAAATATTTTCAACCTGCCTAGCCAGTAAACGATACACAGTGAATGGTTATCAACGTTTATTACTACACTATATGACACTCTTCTTGGTTAATTATTAATCTGAAACTAACCACAGGGCTGAAGAGCCTAACACTGTGCTCTCTTTACGTTATTTAGGTTAGGCCAACGAGATGAACAGTTGAATGCACTGTCATTTATAGCAGACCTTGTCAGATAGGATCATTTAGCAAGGACTAGTGTTGGGTCAAGTAGTAGATTTTACTGTTCGGACGAATATCGAATATTCATTGACCATTATTCGAATATCCGACAACTGTTTCGAATCCCTGCGGGTTTCCATTTATGAAATACCTAACCCCATCCAAAAGCCTAACACTATATGAAAACAGCGGAGGAATTGTATAATTTTCTTGTTTCTTCTCTTTGGTAACTCACATCACTCAATGACATTCTTTGTAACTAGCCCTATCTTCGGACTAATGTCTTAAATTTCGAAATATATCTCCCCATCAACTGCACATGTAAAAAAAATTAATTAATTAACATTCACAGACCTGAGTGACGAATAATTTCAAATCTATTCGAACGAATATTTGATACAGGTTGCTATTCGAATATTTGTATCGAATACCCCAGTATTAAAAAGGGCATTTTCGCCCCAGACACATCGCAATAAAGGTTCATATCCTCCGCTAAGCAAGTTTAACAGGAGCTAGGATAAGTATAATGGGAGGCCATTTTGGGGTAAAGCCGCTGGTCTTAGTTACGATATGATAGGGACAGTATTAGCATTGTCCTCAATTCACTTGCTGGTCGAAGACATCGGGGATTCCCAGAGTTGCTGGCGATTTTGACAGGAGGCTTTTTTTATGGTCCACGCTGGTAATGACGGAAAGGACCAAGGGATGGAGGTTGTCAGGGATACGTCGTTAGGTGCCAAGAATTTTAACGTCCAGACAAAAACTCTTGTAGACTGGGTATGTAAATCTCAGATAATTAGAATCTGTCGCCTTGCGCTACTCTAACATGAAAGTCATTATCAGGCTGGGTTGGCTGGCACTGTCGAGAGTCAAGTTTGGTAAATCTGATTCCTCTTTGAAAGGCAACCTGTAGTCTTTTCTTTTTTCTTTATTTAATTGCTTTTTTCTTCTTCTTCTTCTCATTCTTCTTCTCTGTCTTTTCCCTGTGCAATGTCATGTTTTTATGAATATTAGTGGTAAGAAACTTCTCAGATGGAGCGAGACAGATGGTGATCTTTAGTGGACGAGTGGACTTTTGCATTAGATGTTGCGGCCTTTAAAAAAAAAAATATCATGAAAGAATCCACTCTTTCTCTGAAGATGGTCAAATTTAATTTTTGGTATCTTCTCGCCCAAAGTTTGTCTAGTAGAGTAAGGAAGTACAGCACAATCAAATTTTGTTCCAGGCATAGCAGAATATAATGAAGACAGTGCAGGTTGTTGAACAGCTCTAAGAACAACAATGTGTGCTGTGTCTATACCATCTGTTATATTTACAGTGTATATCCTATGAAACGTCTCCTTTGGTTATTTCTAAAGAAAACAAAAAAATGTATTTTCTACTTCCGCACTTTACTAGCCGATGTTTCTTTTTTTTTTTCTTTAACCGTTTTACTGCACGTTATTTTTGTTTCTCAGTTTTCTCGTTTTCTATCTACATCTGTATGTTCTGCGTTTCATTTTCAGGGCCTAGCTTCTGTGCGTCTCTTCTTTGGCCCTCTGGTTGATCATTCTCTAGCTACCAAGATGAGATATTTTATCTTTCTCTAGATTTTATCTTTCTCTAGATATTAAGATTAGGTCTGTTGTCGTTCTCTAAAGATTAAGATTAGGTCTTTTATCATTCTGTAGATATTACGATTAGGTATTTTATCATTCTCTAGATAGTAAAATTAGGTATTTTATCTACTACTACTACTAGGCGTAGGTGCTTAATCATTCACTAGCTAGTAGGTTAGATGTTTTATCATTCTTTGGTAAGCAAGGGATGGGGATTTTATCATCCTTTGAGTACTAAGATTAGATGATCTCCCCTTGTAACCAAGATTATGTTTTGTCATTCTTTGACCACCCAGCCCAGGAGCATCAGCATGATTCTCTGGTCACTTAGATTAGATGTTTTATCATTCTGTAGTCACTAAGATTAGATGTTTTATCATTCTCTGGTCACCAAGATTAGGAGTTTTATCATTCTCTGGCCACTCAGTTTAGATGTTTTATTATTCTCTGGTCACTAAGATTAGATGTTTCATCATTCTCTGGCTATTAAGATTAGATGTTTTATCATTCTCTGACCACTAAGATTAGATGTTTCATCATTCTCTGGCTATTAATGTTAGATATTTCATCATGCTCTGGCTATTAAGATGAGAATGGATGTTTTATCATTCTCTGGTCACCAAGATTAGGAGTTTTAGCATTCTCTGACCGCTTTAGCATTCTTTGGCTATCAAAATTCGGTTTTTATCATTTTCTGGCTAAGCTCAGCATATTTCACTGGGCCTCTCTCGTCGTTCTGATACCACGGGAAGCGTACTAATTCCCTTTGAACAGTAAACATTACTATTTCATCATAAGTACTAAAGTGTGCTTTGTCCGGACGGCGATCACCTATAGAGATACTGGCTCTGCAATCGAGTCAGGTCTAACAGCAGCTAAACTCGGTAGGCTTACCTTTACTCACATCACTTATTTAATAGGTTTCTATTCTACCCAGCTTTGTTGCAAAGTAATATGGTGCGGTTGTTCCTGCTTCAGCATAACCTGTTCCAGAACTAGTCAGAATCGATCAGCTCTATAACTTTTTCCGAGCTGGTGAACACATGGCAACGTCCGGTCGTTTCCATGAATCCGTGATCTCGTCAATGCCGGGCAAGAAAAGTAGAAAATAAACCACTTAAGATGAGGAAGAAAAAAAATGGTACTAGCTGTATACAATCCGTGGTTTCATCTGAATGGTTTATGCGGTGGAACGAAAATCCTAGCTCGTCCCTAGGCGAAGTTTCGTTAAGCACTTCACGGTGAAAATCTAGATATTATGGTTTAAGAGTGTACTTGAACAAAATATAAAATGGCGTCATTCCTAAATGTGCACATACCTTGGGAAATACTGTTTGGGAAATATTTTATTATATGCAGCACCCCCTATTTCGTTCTCCTAAAAACTTCTAATTTTTTTTTTTAACGTTTGCATAAAGAAAAACGGCCCTTTTTTCGTTGTGTGGCCGAATCAAATATTCAGTCCCTTGGACCATACTATCGTTTTTCTATAAAGTTGAAACACAGTTTACACCGAAATGTACAACATTTGAAATGACAACATTGGTTATTGGTAATTGAAATCATGCATGCACAAAAAAAAATTGTTGTTTTTGTCCCCGTGCGGTGCATAATGAAATGACAAGTTACAACTTTGGTCCCACCGCCTACTACGGGCCAGAAGAAAGATTTCAGAACAGATAACTTTGCATTGCTCACAGAATGTTCGGTCATTGGGCGTCAATTAGTGTCTGCTGTTGTGACCCCAGCAGTGCCGCCTTAACGCAGGGGCACGCTGGACAGTTGCCTAGGGGCCCCATACATGCAAATGTACATTGGTTTTTGAAATGGAGAAGAATATCCCTATTGCTTTGCCCAGGGTTCATAATGATGTCAAAACCGTCCTGGATCCCGGCAGTTAAAAGCATTCATAAGAAACCTACGATGGTATATGTTTTCAGTCATCGGTACATTGGAAGACTGTCCAATAGGGGATATCGAACGCCGTGGGATCTTTATATTTCCTGTTATTTATTTATTCCTGTATTTCCCTGGGGAAACAATATCTCTGCTTTTATTTCTTTTCCTCGAGTGACTACGTGAATTTTTTATTTTTTTTGCTTCATTCCTCTTCTTTAAGCTTTCAGAAGGGCTTTTGGAGCTGAAGACAAAAGGGTCAATAAGAAATAGAGGAAAGGACAAAGAGTTCCTAAGTTGGGTAGGTCTTTCATAATGTGTACTTCTTTTGCGTTAGCTTTAACCCGTCTCAAAATTTGATGTATGCATAAGGTCAGATTGGTGCTTTGCACTGGTCTTAAAATTTAGGTTCTGTTTAAGAGAAGATCTTTGTGCCTCACAGGCCTCAGCCTAGAGCTTGATTCTTGTCGTTTCTCGGTCCTTTTGCTCTTGTGGATCTGTCCAACGGTGGCAGTCAGGAATGGGTGAAACAGAGCAAGGCTGGTGCAGGCGCTGGACAGGCGGCTTGCAGCCCGTAAAATTTGTTTCACACTTAACATAATCGGCACTGCCCTCTTCATCCCACTGGATCGCTGTGTGGGCTGTGCCTATTGTGCTAGTGTGAAGCAAAAACTATGGGCAGCGAGCCACCGGTCTGGCACCTGCACAAGCCTCTGGCTGTTTCGCTCCTTAGTGTCTGATGGTTCCATATTTTTATATCAGATCTCAATCGGCGTCCAGGACGCATGTAGTAAATCTTTCTCGTACTGGCCTGTCGCTCTGCTGTACAGACAACCACGGCTATATTTAACATATATTTTTCAGTCACCTGAATTTCTGTAATAGCCATGTTTTTCATCATTCTTTGACCACCAGTGTTTGTCTTGATGGGCGGAAGACGGTGTTCTTAATGTAATGCAATGTAATGTAATGTAATAATAAACTTTTAGCGCTCAAATCCGCCATTAAAAAAATGATATGCTCTAAGGTGCTGGACTAAAATTAAAAACAGAATTAACATAAAATCAATTCATCATGCTCCCACTCACTCACGCTAACAAATACTTGATCGACTCTCATCCTCAAACCTCTGAGACCAAAGAGGGACATCATTCAGTTTCAATGAAAACAGACCTAAAGAACTCAGTTTTGAGCCTATTTGTATTATTTTTAACAGTATTGTTACTTTCTGGCAAAGTGACATTAGGTAACTGCGATCGACATGCGATAGAGAATGGTGTAAAGCCGTGAAAGTGGCGGTGGTGATTGATGCGCGTTTAGTGTGTCCATGGTTTCTGGTTCAGAGGGAAATGGATCTATGAAATATTATGATCAAGCAGTAATATTTATAATTTGTCATCCATCTGGCGTACTGGCGTATCGATGACTTTTTGCGGTTTTGAGTAAAGACGACCTCATCTCGCGTTGAGATCTATCTATATTCTGACAAAGCGGCGTATCGACAGCTTAAATAGTTATGAAGCTGCGGGCAGAAAATTTCTTGCCACATCCCGCTGTCCTGTGAAATAAGAAACGTGTTGACACGCCAGGACGAGAGGTGGACGACGGCTTGTAATCCTTTCAGACACCCTCGGTCAGTTTCGGTCACTTCCGGTAACTTTCAGTCACTAAGAAGAGCGTCAGTGTATGTCAGACAACCTGGGAGAAAAGCATGTGTGAAGTGGAAATGAAGTTGCACGTATTCTGAAACCCGTCATCAGATCATTTTGAGTCATGACAAGAATAAAGGCTGATCACGATGAATACTGCTTGATTCATACAATACGCACAACATTTCGCCAATCTGAAACCTGCCAGTAAACAAGTCTTATTCTCCAGCCTGGCCTCCAGTGCATATGGGTTTCAAACTTAACGCTAGCCAGGGAAACTCATCTACAATTTGTCCAGACAACATGATACATGTTCGTCTGTATACATGGAATTTGCCCCCAGCTTATCGGTTATCGGAGCCTTGGGCTGCCATGATAAAGCATACCGAGTTAGAAAATGTGCTGAATCTTTCATCAATCATAATGGATGAGAAGTTTTCAATTGCTTTCCCTCTTGACACGCCAGGGATTCATAACCAGATAACTTTGTTTGTCTCGTGTTTACGTAAATAAGATTGGTTTTATAAAACATGGATCCAGTTCTTGGATAATACACGAATCATTTCCTGCTATTGATAACAATTTTAATGGTTTAATTGTTTGTATATCGTCGGATCACATTATTTTGGATTTTGCAATAGGATTAAGATTTACTATATAATTTGTTTCTATGGTAAAAACCAATTCGACAGTGTACAGATAATTATCTAAAACTGTTGTAGTTGTTGTTGTTATTGTTGTTGTTGTCTTCGTTTTTTGTTTGTTCCCCCTATCGGCTTTTTTTCGGGGGGCGAGGGGGGGGGGGGGATTGTAGAGATAAATTAGGTTTTGAAATTATATTTCTTTATTTTATTGAGAATGAAAATAATGTGTGGATTCTCGTATCATCTCTGTATGACGAAACTGTACCAGCATTTTATAAAGAGCAAGGCGCTATGATAATGATGGGTGCTCGAGGAAACATCTCCTGTGTCGTGATTTTATAAAGATCTGCTGGCTATGCCATCTTAGAGTCCTATGTAACAAGGAGGCTTAGCCTAGTCATTAGTGTGATTGTCAGTCCCCGTGGTATCACCAATTAAGAAAGGCCCAATAGAAATTCAGTACCGAGATCTGAGTGCGTTATTCATGGCATTGAGACTTCTATTTCCCTATGGCATGTCCCAAACTCAAGCAACTTAATTGGTTGATTAGCTCTGTCGCGAAGATATTAATCAGGCCCGTGGAAAATAGGGCTGTCACAGCATTAGAGGACCGTGAAGAGGGGAAAAGATACTGAACATCTCTCGGCTCTTGTCAAGGCTGTCTAAACACTGTCTCTGTTTGACATCACTTGAGTGGAAAAGACTCTTTCGACAAGCGCTTTATTCCAGATTGGAAAGAATTTGTTTGTTTGGAGAAAGTATATCGACACGATAGCTGTCATATTGTGCTATGAAAAAGCAAGACGACAGACGGAATATAACAAAACTGAAGGACAGAAGGAGACACACCAGAAGCGCCCTCAAACCACCCGACAGATTCGAAGGAGGCCGCCCTGTTAAGACATCAAAGCCTCTGATTCGTCAGTTGCCTAACAAACTAGAGAGAAACCTTAGCTGTGCGTTTCCTCTTAGTGTATAAATTATGAATACCAAGTCTGGCTGATGCAGACAGTACTTTGTTTCACATGTGAGAGGGAAGGGCCCTGTTAAGAAATACACGCCCCTGATTTAGTCACTAATGAGCAGGGGGCAGTGGCTTAGCGTGGGCGGTGCAACAGGGTCGATTGCCCCTGGCAAAAAAAATTTCAAAAGAAAATTAGTAATAATAATTCTTGTAAAAAATACCGCCCTGTCCACCTCATGCAGACAACCTCCCAATGTTCGAACATTCTACACAGTTTTTCAACATGAAGGGGCAAATACAAGTTGCTACAGCTAACGGTTCCTACTTGCCTTCCTCGGACGCCGGCAACACACGCTACTCGCCTCGGGCGGGGGGGGAGGGGGGGAGGAGGCGTGTAAAGTGGCTGCACATTTTCACTTAGTGTATACATCTGAATACCAAGAATGGATGTCTCGGATGACGAAGAAAATCTCAATTAATATGCTAAAAGGTACCATTTAACTTCATGTCAAGTCCATGGTCAGCTAAATGCTGTTGGTCGCTGTCTGGGGCACAAACGTGTGAATGCTTGCTCTAGTCTGTCCGGGCTGCTCAGTTCGTGAAGACTTTTGTTGATTATCGAATGACAGATTGTGGTATAGGGATCAGAGAACACCACTGCTGTCTTTATGATTCCTCGTTATTTCGTTTTATATCATATGACGGACATGGAAGACAACTTATCTGTTCTGTAGTAATGGTTCGATTGCCGCTCTTTAAACAATGATTGATGACCGAATCTGGAGATACCGTGCATGATGGAAGTACGGTAGTCTGGAACCATCTCTATCTCCTTACCCATTTTGGCATTTTCTTTTTTTGTATTATCCTTCAGATTATCTAAACGAAAGGTAAAAAGCAAGGATAATAAATCGTCCCCTTAGAATGACAAGATTTTATCTCCACTTTTAGGCTGAACGACACCACACACGAATTCTACAGGCATTCTCCATTGTGTGTCCATGTATCAAGAGGATTCGATGTAAATTCCAAATGTTACTCAAAAGAAAAAAAAATTCATCTCCAAAAGCAATGAGCACATGAAACGTCAATCATCGATTTCTCAAAAGCTGATGGAGGGGAGTTCGAACCTTGTCATTCTAAGATGTTGAAATACTATGTGAACGTCCTTGATATCCATCAAGATCTTAAATACATGTATTTCATGCTATGTAGTGAAAAAGGAATGTACTTACGATCATCTCAATGAATGAAAGTAGCTGGGTATAATGGAGTGGCAGGTGGATTTTTACTCATAAGTTCAAGCCACAGAATTAGCATTGATTTTTATTGTGTTTTATATTTGAGTCTTCTCTTTGCACGATATATATTTTTTTAAAGGAATGTTCTTAGCGCTGAAGACGAAGGATAAATTTTACAGGCGTTCGACCGCTCTAAGCGTGGCAACGTCATTTGTAATTTTACCATTATTATCATTGATTCATGCGAAAATACGCCCTTTGTTAGCCGTCCCACACATTCTAAGAATCAAGTCATTCGTTATAGTCAGTTAATACAGCCAAAAAGCTGTACTCACTGAAACAGGATGGAAGATTGAATCTGGGACAAGCACGTCGACACGAAAACACTTACATTGCGCTAGGAGAAAGCAAGACAGAATATAGCAGAACTGTGGGTCTGACGGAAACCCTACCAGAAGCGCTGACCAAACAATCGCGTCGTAACGTTGAAGCTTTGGACATTTTAATGAGAGGAATATTATTTATGATAAGAGATTTGGCAGTAAAATAGAGATCTTGTTTAGTAAGTCATAACCATCACTGATCTGCCAACTGTCCCTTACTTTGGAGGACATTCCTGTATTTGGGGTGTTGGAAAGAACATGAGAAATAGCTTTTGTAATGAAATAGATCTACCTGCTAGGTTCGATGGTGAAGCCAGTCGAGTAAAGTGCAGAAATGATGACCAAATGTACATTTCACGTTACTACAAAGGACAGTATGTGACCTGTGAAGATTGTCACACTGTTTCGATATTTGTGAGTAGATCTGTCGAAGTCTGGCTTAAGGTGAAATTTTTTACACCGCTTTAGAAAATCAAAATAAGATCATTCCAGGACGACTTCAAGACACATATTTCAACTGAATGCAGGAAAATGGCCACAGTTTCATTTACAAGCTAAAAATCTCAATTTGCACAGAAAAATGTTTCCTCTTTGGAGATGTTTTCTCGTGAATTTTGTCTTTCACCTTAGCCCGATTTCGCCAGATCCACTCACATTTGTGTTCCTCCTTTTTGTGGCTATCATAACTGACAGTGTCAGTTGACCTGCAGAGGGCGTGAGTATAAGTGTACTTGGACGCATCCCTATTTGAAGCGATCAATCTTAATTGGCAAGTCTCGTCTTTGTATATCATTTCATAAGTTGGACTCTGTGAATATTTACTGATATGTTAACAATGACTTTGTTGTACTCTGTGATCCTGAATTTTATTATTGTTTTCATTACATTCTTTGTATTGTTGTTGATGTAGTGGCTGGTGGATTTTTGACGTTTCTGTTGCCGTTTCCACTTGCGTACACGTGAAAACAAGACTTAAGTCAGTTAAAAATTGCCAAAATTGACCCTAAGTACGTTATGTGCAGGTTCAAAATACTGTTTCCCTAACGTCTTGCCAAAACAAACCAAAAATGTGGCCTAGTGTAAACCCAGATAGTCAGCAATCTAAAAAATATTTTACTTATCTACAAAGTCGTAGTTTAAATTTCTGCTATTTGCGCCAGCTCTAGCTACTTTGTAGTCTCTCTTATGCTTTTTCCTAACAAACACACGATTCTTTAAAACACTTTGTAAATTCCGTCCGTTCTCTTTTCTAGTCTTAGACGGAAAATTTTGTGAGTTGGAATTAAACACAGTGTTTGTTTATTAGTTGGTCTGTCTGTTCGTTTGTTTATTTGTTTGGTTTGTTCCCACTGTTGTTTCAACTGCTTTGTCAATGTAATTTTTTTTTTTTGAGGGGGGTCAACTCATGTATATATTTTGATGATGTTCATCAGAAACTGATATCTCAAAATAATGTAGAATTATATCATCCATGATGAATTATATTAAAACATTATAAATCTGTCATTAAAATGAATCATAATCATAATTATTATTGTGGTTTCTGTAGATGGAAGAGATAGAGGATTTATATAATATTATAAATATATTATAATTATATAAATATTTATTTATTTATTTATTCTTTGTTATTAATATGTATTATGTTACATTTTTTGTTATAAATAATGAAATTGATAAACCGTAATGTGGATGGATAATTAAGTAATATTCATGATGTATATTATCTTGTAAATACCATGTGAATAATACGTGTTCGTCTATCGTGTGACAGCAGACATTAAAAAAAATGAGAGTGTTAAATAGGTCTCGTACTTTAAAGTTTGTGCTGAAGTTGTTGTATGTTTTCTTCAGTCATGGTGTATCCTTATGGGTGTTGGCAGTGACGATTTGGTGGTGGTGGTAGCAGTGGTGAGAATGATGATGATGGTGTGGTGGTGGTAGCAGTGGTGAGGATGATGTTGATGATGATGATGGTGGTGACAATGGTGGTGGTGGTAGCAGTGGTGAGGATGATGATGATGATGGTGGTGGTGGTGATGGTCATGGTGATGGTGGCGGTGGCAGCGATGAGGATGATGATGGTGGTGGTGGTGGTAGTGATGGAAGAGGAGGATGATGATGGTGGTGATGATGATAATGGAAGTGGTGGTGGTGTGAGGAGGTTCGTGGTGGTAATGGTGATGATGATGCAAGGTTACTAGTTACACCATTTTGTTCACGAACACTAAGCCACTGTGTTTGGGCTCTAAGTCTGCTTTCAGCCCCACGTAACTTTCGGGATTCGAAACCATACCTAACTACGGTCGTGGGGGAATCAATGCGACCTGCAACGAATTTTTAGTTGGAAGTGGTAACCATGTAAGTTTGGTATTTGGAATTTGCATTGAACTCGGAACCTAAATAAATAGTGGCAATAATGGCAGAATGGATAAGACACTTGAAACAAAAACCAGCGGTACCGGTTCAAACCCAAAGAAATATCTGGAGACGAAAAAAACAACATTGATGAGTGACGGACGCCGAGAGCCATGGCCTCGGTGTGGCCGGGGTTGTAGAAGATGTCAGGTAGTCAAAGGGCGAAACATCTAATGCAAGAATATACTCTTCCTCTGAAGTTCATCATTTGTCTCCCTCAATCACCTCTTATCACTATTACAATAAAGCCAGCCTTTCAGTTTCTTAAAGAACACGACATTGCAAAGAATAGCAGATTGTAAATTGCCAGAGGCAGTAATTGCTTAATGTGGCATATTTTCATGGCCATTCTAGTACTGCATAACTGTCTCTTTCTCTCTGCAAAAGATTAATAAAGTAACACTCAGATAAGAGTACGCATGCTATTGGCTTCTCATTACAAACTGTAGGCGGAGGGAGAAGCATTCCACGAAGGTGTCTCGAGTGTTGAAAAGAGGGCAACAAGAGAGGCTTTTCTTTTCGTTCTATAATTGTTTTTGAAGATTATGTTTTCTTTCAAGTTTATATGCGTCTCTGTATCAAGTCGGTTCAATGAACGTAAACCGCTTGCTATTTACATTGTCTCGTGTTTACAAGAATGGCGGGCAAAACGCTATTGACCTCCCTCACACAGTTTACTTGAATTATTTGTCTGAAAAAAGCTCATCTGGTCTAACGAATCACTTGAAAACGAAAGGTCCAGGGCTGGCTTCCTGTCCAAGTTTATCGCCTTTCCTGCGTGGTTTACGTGTATAGTGTGATATTCCACGACTGTCTATCAGTCCTGTACACAGACTAATAAAATACCCAGACTGGATGATCCCATTGTGTGACGTCACAAAACAGCGAAAGGTCATGAACCATCCGCCACATTAGGTTTACGGTAACGACCGACGCTTCAGCATAGCTACAATTTTGAATGACACCATTTTGACGCGCCTACTGAACGCGGAAGTTTGGTTCCGCACCAAGAAATTAATACATGTACAACCAATCTTGACAAATAAAAAGAAATTTCTAATGCAGATAGAACTAGAATCAGAATTTCCCGAGCGGCGACCATGTTGGTTATACGGCTGCCGCTCGGGAAATTCCGTAAAAAACGACACAGCCCGAAGCTCGTGTTTCCAGTCTGGTTAATTTATTAGTCTGTGGTCCTGCACAAACAGACACTTCTTTTCTCAGAATGCTGAGTGAAGCTGGTTCATCAATGCGGTGTCGTTTCTTTTTATCCGGTGTCAGTTTCTCTGTTGGCTAAAATCCCGCACAAAATGTTGCAACAAATTTACAACAACCAAAAAATCCTGGAAATCTTTTTCTCAAAACGATCAACTTATAAAATTAGGTCACTAAATCTGGTAATTGTTGTTGTTCTTGTTCTTGTTGTTGCTGCTGCTGCAGCACAAAAATTCCATTAAAAATCGTCCAACAACGTTTTTATGTACAACAAACATAAAATTCCAGAAAGGCAGGCAAGTCTTTTCTTAGAAAGCTGAGCTTGTACAACTGGCTCTCTAAATGTAGCAATAGAGAGAGAGAGAGAGAGAGAGAGAGAGAGAGAGAGAGAGAGAGAGAGAGAGAGAGAGAGAGAGAGAGAGAGAGAGAGAGAGAGTGTGTGTGTGTGTGTGTGTGTGTGTGTGTGTGTGTGTGTGTGTGTGTGTGTGTGTTGCACAAACATTTTCTCCCAAAAAACGTTGCAACGAATTCACAACAACACTGAAATACATTCTGTCTGACCAGGAGACACTTGACTAATATCGCTCCTGGTTCCGCCTAATGGCCCAAATGATGACCACTCCAAAACTCATTAGCTGGTACATGGTAAAGGAGCCAATCGCTCACAGTTGCGGCCCTTGACACGATTCTTCAGCTAACGGCCAATCAGCTAAGAGGGCGGCCTTTTTTGCGTTGGGATGAGTACTTATTTATGTACAAGAGTCATTGACAATAGATGGAATGGATGTGGCTAAGAAATAGGATGGCACAAATATAGACGTTCGTGTTCAGAAACGAACTGTTGTCCAAGCTGATGTAAGCTGTAGGCTATAGTTTTGACATGTTTAAAAGACCTAGTTGGTCCGCTGACTTGGGGAATATACAGATGTGATTTTTAAAGTTGACTTTCGCTAGCCAATGTGTAAATTGAGATCCAGAACGAAATTTCCTGTCATATTTTTTAATTCTACTCAAAGAAAATGCGTCTTTTTTCTGGTTCAAAATGTCGGAACACTTTCTATTCAGTTGTGGCTCAAAATAAAAGAAAGTATAAAAAAATATAGCAAACTTCAAGACCGTTTAATATATGCCCACGTACACCTTCATGCCTTTCTACGCGGAATAATGATATTTTGTAGAATTTATGGCTCAGCTGTTTAAAGCCGTTCATGATTACATCGGAGGCGTTACTTCCTTTATAATAATATAATGTAGGATAATATAGGGTGTATAGCCTCTTTCACCTTACCCCAAATACCTCCACTTTTTTCAGCCTTGATATTGTCTAAAATACTAGATGAAGTACCCAGTGTCATCCGGCTTAAGACTTATCTTCTCAAAACAGACGTTCACCCTCGGTACCTCAGGGCTGCTTGTTACCACTTTTGTCCACAGTTCCCAGAATTCCATTCTTAAAAATATTGTTCAATTCGCTGTTCATATTTCAACAAAATTATGACCTTTTTTTTTTTTTTTTTTGAGGCACTATTTTTTCTCTGCCTATATACCTAAAAGCATATAGACACTTTGATATATATTTCACGTTCTTATACCAATTGCTAACTCCAACAGGTTTTAAAGAAACGTTCTACCATAGTGAGTCAAGTCTATTTTGTGCCGGTTCCAGTGTAAGATATGGACGATGGAGTGGAACGGGTCCTGGCGCATTGCTGAGATGGAGACAAGTCTATCTCGCTGCTGCTTAATCCAAAGGAAATTCAAGTCTGTGACAAAAGTGACACCAAACAGACTTGACACAGTGAAACAGGGAGACGTTGGTCTAGAGGCAAAGTGCTCGCCTCTCATGCCACCGGGTTCGATCTTAGGTCGGTGTAAACACGACCCTGTGGTAGGTAGGATCGAGCGCCTACTCTTCTCAGATTAGTACGAAAAACTCGGAGAGCCCGTGTGCTAGATGTGCACGTTAGAGATACCTTGGCAGTTGAAAGCTGAGAAGAGCAAAGCCGAATAGGCCACTGCCGAAGAAAATTTCTAAAAAAAAACAACTAAATCCTTACCACAAAAACACATAGAAACAACAACAACAACAAAAAGAAAAACAAGTGAGATGTAAATGTCAAGGGCAGTGACCCGCCTGAAATAAAGAGCTCAAACCTTCACACAGTGCGCGCTAGCCTCAAAGGAATGAGTCAAAACTGACGCAGAAAAACAGGCTTTACATAGTGCTCACTCGCCTCAAAGCAATGAGGATTCAGATTTGACAACGTGCGATCCTCTGGCCTTAAGAAATTTAGCTTTCTGTTCTTTAAGCAGATTATTTCTTTCATATAAAGACCAAGAAAATGGCCCGCGCGTGGGTAAGAAGTGTACAACATTTGTCACTTGCCCCAAAGAAACAGAAACATAGAAGACACACTCAGGGTATCTCCGGGCTACTTTCTGCCTCAATCTTAACACCCAGTGTTGATTTCGTAGTCTCATCTTCTTCCCTGCTGTATGGCGAAAGTCGCTGCGATTTTCAGGCTTCTCGGACGTAATTGGCAATCACCAATACAGTGTGTGTTTTTAACCACACCGTCATGTCTGGCCATTAGTCGTTCCTGATTACGTAGTAGGGGAAGGTGGCCAGTGCTATTTCTTCTTTAAGTGTTGATCCATCTTGGCTTCGGTATTGTTATTTGTATTTTGGTCATCCTGTCCGGTTTGTACAAATATCCCTATCCCTTAATGGCCTGGTGCTCAGCTCTTTATTTTAGGAGATTCCCTGCTCTTGGCATTTACACCTCACTTTTTTTGTTATTTTCCTTGTTCTTGTTTCTGTGCGTTTTTGTGGTGGGAATTCGTTTTTTAGAATTTTGCCGGGGCAGCGGCCTTGTTCGGCCTCCTCTTCTCGACTTTCATTTGCCAAGGTTTCTTTAACGTGTGAAAGATAATAAAGTGAGTCTTATCTTATCTTATGTCATCTCTCTCTCTCTCTCTCTCTCTCTCTGTCTCTCTCTCTCTCTCTCTCTCTCTCTCTCTCTCTCTCTCTCTCTCTCTCTCTCTCTCACTCTCTCTCTCTATTTTTTTCTTTCTCTGTCAGTCTCTCTTCCAGTCTCTATCTCTTTATCTGTCTCTCCGTCTTTCTCTGTTTTTGTCTGTCTGCCTGTCTCCTCTCTCTTTCTCTCTCTCTCTGTCTGTTTGCCTAGCTGCCTGTCTAGCACGCTCTCTCTCTCTCTGCTTGTCTGGATGTCTTTCTGTCTCTCTCTCTCTCTTTCTTTTTTTCTCTATCAGTCTCTCCCCTTCTCTCTATCTCTCTCTCCATCTTTCTCTGTTTGTCTGTCTGTCTGCCTGTCTCCTCTCTTTCTCTCTCTCTTTCGGTCTCTCTTTCTGCCTCTGTCTCTTTTTGTCTCTCTCTCTTTCTGTCTCTCTTTCTCTTTCTGTCTCACTCTCTTTCTGTCTCTCTCTCTGTCTCTCTCTCTTTCTGTCTCTCTCTCTGTTTGCGTAGCTGCCTGTCTATTGCTCTTTCTCTCTCCCTCTCTCTCTCTCTGTTTGCTTGATTGTCTTTCTGTCTCTCTCTCTTTCTCTCTCTCTTTCTCTCTTTTTCTCTCTCTCTCTTTCTCTCTCTCTCTCTCTCTCTCTTTCTCCCTTCTCTCTCTCTCTCCACGTACACCTTTCATACGCTGGGGACAAATCTGCCCTCCTCCTCCACACGGCTGTGTGTACATACTCTATAGACGATCCCTGCTGAGTTTACAAAATCAATTTTCAAAATGAAACAGGATACAGTCATGTTCTATAACACATTCTTGAAATTAATATAGTTTAAAATATACCAGACATGAGTGTTTTCGCAATCAGTTACTTAGCTTGCTCTGATAGCAGCCAGAGGAGAAAGGGGTATGAGTTTGAGTTTCAGTTGAGTTCGGAAAACGCACGTTGGTACGATAACGGTCACACTGTGCTAGGAAAAAGCAAAACAAAAGACAGGAAAAAAAATAATTATATATCGGAACGCTAGGATAGGGGGTGGGGGGGGGGGGGCTCTAACAGAAGCGCTCACCAACCACCCACAGATGAAAAGGGATTTTGAACATGCCCTTTTAAAGTGTTCAACAGTAATGCCGTTGTTTATGTCTAAGTTAAAGTATGGTAATTGTCATTTAAGTTAAACTTTTGTGTGGTTATTCAAATTATCATTTGTATGGCTGAGTCTTTGTTGTTGTTAGGTTTGCATTATAGCCATGTACCTGCATCCAGTGTTCTTCATTGTCAAGATCAATGCATTTTCCACTTCTCTTAATAGCAGAAAAACTGTGGGGTCGCAGCAGGGCTATAAGCAAAGTCAAAACTGGGCAAAAAGAAAAGGTTGTATGTTGCGAAACCCTGCGTGAGAAATAAAACCCAAACGATACAAAGCAAACTTATAATTAAAGTTTGCTTTGTATTGTTTGGGTTTTATTTCTCTCGCAAAGTTTGCTTTGTATTGTTTAGGTTTTATTTCTCTCGCAGGGTTTCGCAACATTCAACCTTTTCTTTTTGCCCAGTTTTGATTTCTCTTAATAGTCGTGTCGCTGGTAAAATGGCGCATCGTTCTTGAATGACTCTGGAGTCGAATGTTGTTTAAGTGATAGTCAAGATCTGCCGAGATGGCAAACAGCTACTCGTGTGTTTTATCAAAAAATCACAACAGCCATAATGATAATAATAATAATGGATGGCATTTATATAGCGCCTATCCATTTAAAATGCTCTATGCTCCGAAAAAATTCGGAGGGCCCGTGTGCACGTTGCGCACGTTAAAGATACCTTGGCAGTTGGAAATCGTAAAGAGCAGGCCGAAAGGCCGCTGCCCGGGCAAAATTGAAATTAATAGATTAAAATTTATCCATATCATCTCCCCCCCCCCCCCCCCCCCCCCGCCAGAACAAGAAATAATAAAAAACAAGTAAAGTGAGGTGTAAATGCCAAGGGCAGCGAACCTCCTAAAATAAAGACCTCAAATCTAAAATGCTCTATGCGCTTTACAGAAGCAACATGTCAACCACAGAGTAGAATGGAGCGCCGGCGAAGCGCTCAACACACTACACTGCTTCTTTCTCTCTCCCTGTCTCGCTCACTCTCTCTCTCTCTCTCTAGCTCTCTCTATCTCAGAGCAAATTGTAACGCAGCCTGTTAGGCGCAGTACAATTCACAGCAGTTCACAACTCACAACTCAAATAATATTTGAATATTTATTAATAATAATATATATTTAATAATGAATAATAAATTTTGTTGTTGCTGGTGGGGGGATGATATGGATAAATTTTAATTTATTAATTTCAATTTTGCCCGGGCAGCGGCCTGTTCGGCCTGCCCTTTACGATTTCCAACTGCCAAGGTGTCTTTAACGTGCGCAACGTGCACACGGGCCCTCCGAATTTTTCGTCCTTATCCGACAAGACTAGGTACTCGATCCTACCCCCCAATAGGATCAGGGACTTGAAAATATGAGAAAAATCCCAATTTCCAAAATGCCTGCACTGCCCGGGTTTTGAACCCGGGACCCTTGGCATGAGAGTCAGCTTGCGCCCTGTGTGTGACCCGCTTCCGACTTGCTTTTACAAATCTAGATCAAAGTGTCGTTCCGTAATGATGCAATTTGTCTTTCCGTCCCGTTTCTGCCTTAGCAATTAAAAAACAAAAAAAGTCATCTAATACCCTTCAACCCCCCCCCCCTCGGGCACCCACACTCATACAGTTGCTGGAAAGGAGACCCCCTTCCCCCCCCCCCCCAAAAAAAAAAAATTCGAAAGGGAGTAGAATTAGCCTATCCAACATGTCATGTGCAAACCTCTTCTCTCCTCTTCTCTTCTCTTCTCTCCTCGACCGGATTGAGTGTCGAGGCCCGCTGTTTTTTGTTGTTGTTGTTGTTGTTTGTTTCTTAAACTGATCTAATATTTGGATCATGATCCGGATATTCACATTTTTTTAAGTGGATGATCGAAAAATCCGGATAAGTCAAAAGCAAGTCGCTGCCCAGCCCTAGTTTCTAACGTTAATTTTGTGTCCATTTGGTTTGTTTGTTTCGTGTCGAAAGCAATATGTTTATAACAAGGTTTTCTATCGTCCTCTCCAGAATTTTAAAATTACTTGCACTTCATATCACAGAGTTTGCGTCTATTTTCGATTTGTTTTAATCTCCTTTTGCTCAGAGTGGCGGCTGAGCATTGCTTGGCGGTCAGGTACGGTCATGTAAAACGAAAACACACCGACATGTCTTCCATGGAGCCGTTTTGTCTGTCTGTTCTCTCAGTATAATAATGTCTCTGTCTTTGACTCTGCTGATCACCTTCTCTCATATTCTCTCTCTCTCTCTCTCTCTCTCTCTCTCTCTCTCTCTCTCTCTCTCTCAGTCTCTCTCTCTCTCCCTCTCTCTCTCTCTCTCTCTCTCTCTCTCTCTCTCTCTCTCTCTCTCTCTCTCTCTGTGAGTCTTCTTTGATATTCCTGACAAGTTACATCAAGACATTTGTCTGAGAAAATGACAGAATAACATAATTAAAGACTTGAGGCAAAGACAAGATCTGATCTGTCGCGGACAGAAATAGATGTGTAGATAATTATAAAACAGAATTTCAAGGTAGTTGTGGATTTGGTGAGTCTGGAATGCACAGGGAGAGGGGGAGAAGAGGGAGATAACATAAGAGAGAACCGGAGAGAGAGAGAGAGAGTGAGAGAAGGTGAGACTGAGAGAAAGGGAGAGAGGGTGAGAGAGAACGTGGGAGGGAAATAACGCTAGAGAGAACCGGAGAGAAAGTAAAGGAAGGTGAGATTGAGAGGAAGAGAGAGAGAGAGAGAAAACAGAGAGAGAGAGAGAGAACGTGAGAGGGAAATAACACTAGAGAGAACCGGAAAGAGAGTGAGGGAAGGTGAGATTGAGAGGAAGAGAGAGAACATGAGAAGGAGATAACGTAAGAAAGAACCTGAGAAAGAAAGTGAGAGAAGGTGAGATTGAGAGAAAGAGAGAGAGAGAGAACGTGACAGCGAGATAACATAAGAAAGAACCGGAGAGAGAGTAAGAGAGATTGGGAGAAAAAGAGAGAGAAAACTGAGGCAGGGAGAGATCGGAGGGTGACTAGAGGAAATAAAATGGATTTGTCTTTAATTTCTACCCGTTTATTTTTCTTTACACTTTCCACGGGACATAGTTAAATAAAGTTAACCACACAGTGTGCAATTTTTCTGATTTTGCAACATCTCTCTCGCTGACAAATCGCATCATTGTCGGGGATTCCCGATCAATTAAGAATTCAGGGGTACAGGTATTTCGCATCGGAAGTCATCCGGTACCGACAATTATGGCGGCAATTGATCAAGTTACTGTGCACAGTAATATTAATTTGCAGTTTGGTTTATTATTACATTTATTGAATTGTAAGATATAACCATACTTCAAAGGGGGGAATGCGGACGAATTACGATAGTTCTAAAAGAACCCCGATAGAGAAACGTCGTTTCTGAAGGACTGAAAAAATAGACCTGAGTACTGGCTGAAGGATACGGGTTTTCTTTCAATAAACTGACAGCAATGGTAGAAATAGAGAGAGTGCAATGGTAAGATTAAGAGGGACGGGGAAGGGATGGTGGACGGCTGTTCACTGAACTTTGATTGTTAGATACACGCAGAGATAGTCGAACGGAGCGAAAGACGGGCTAGCGGGTGGTTGTCTGACTGGGAAGTAGGAACAAGAAACATGTAGATAGATAGATAGATAGATAGATAGATAGATAGATAGATAGATAGATAGATAGATAGATAGATAGATAGATAGATAGATAGATAGATAGATAGATAGATAGATAGATAGATAGATAGATAGACAGACAGACAGACAGACAGGCAGGCAGGCAGGCAGACGGACATAGATAGATAGACAGATAGATCGGTAAGTTGGTTGGTCGGTTTGGTTGGTTGATCGGTTGATCGGTCGGTCGGCCAGTTGGTCGGACATTCGGTCGATCGGCCGATGGTCAGACATTATTTTACTTAAATATCATTGTCTTATCGCTCTGTGCGTGACACAGTAAAACATTTTATTTCCATATCAATTTCTCTTCCTCACAGACCCGTGCAGGAAACAGTGCTAGTTTTTGATCGGAAGATCTTCATTACCTCGTCAAGGTACAAATGCGATCCGCATTATCCGATCCAACAGTTACACGTAATATTCTGTACGTACCCCGCGAAGACAGTATGCGCGTTGTCAGTGCTTACAGTGTAAACTACCTGTCTCAATAATTTGTAGA